>JAOYNU010151822.1:0-20285 GCA_026745395.1 Tympanopsis confertula
CCAGGTCCAGGAGGAGGAGGGATTGCGGCAGATAAGAGGAGGCAGCAGAGGCAGCAGAGGTGGTAGCATAAGCCGGTGCTGGTGCTGATGCTGGTGCTGGTGCTGGTGCTGATGCTGGTGCTGATGCTCCTGATGCTGCTGCTCCTGATTCTGCTGTTCCTGATGCTGCTCCTGATGCTGCTGCTCCTGATGCTGCTGCTCCTGATGCTGCTGCTGTGGGAGGTTGCAGCGATGACGGTTGAGAAAAGTATCCGGAGGAATGTTGTGCAGGTGGTGGTTGAGGGAGGTTGCTGGCGCTGGTGTTGCTGTCGCTGGCAGCGCTGCCACTGTTGTTCTTAGTGGTGGTACGCCCCAAGCTCTGTAAGCTGTTTCGTTTGTCCTTGTCCTGGAGCGATGATCGGGCCTCGATGGCATCCAAACCGACTGGCGATCGAGGCTGGCTGGGGTTTCGGTTCCACTTGGTGAGCTTGCGACGCTGCTGTTGGCCTTCCATGTTCCAATAGAAGATGAGACGAATAAAGACCACTTGGAAAAGAAAGCAGAGAAGAACAAGAGAGAAAGAATACAAGATAAAACAAGCACAATGATACGGGGACGGGAAGATTGCTTTTTTTCCCTCTCCTTGGCTCTCTGAGGATTATTAGGGCCAACCACTTGAGATTTCGCTTGGGACTTTGTTCTAAATAATATTTTTTCCCTTTCTTTCTGTCTTTCTTTCTTCTTTCCTTCTTTCTTCTTCTTTTTCGTTCGCAGCGCTATCAATTGCAGCAACCCGTCCAATTCAGTGGTCCACCGTGTGCGTTTCAACTGCGTCAAAAAGTAAAAAGAGACAACAGCGCCTCTCTCTACGCACGCACACTGTACCCTAGCGGCCTGTTGTGGGACGCTGGGATTTGCAGCGGAAGCAGTGGATCAGTGCATCAGTGGATCGGCGGGGTCAGTGGGGTCAGTGGATCGATCAGTTGGTTCAACGGATAGGTCCACAGAGTGAATGAGAAAGATATCAGGAACCAAGAGAGGCGATATGTCCCGCAGGCTTGGTCGAGGGAGAGCGCAGAGGGGTCGGGGTCTAGACGTGAGACTGGTGCGTCGGCGGCGGTGTTGGTGGCGGCGGCGGGAAGGCCAAGGAGGGATTGGGAGCGCAATCGTGGTGACAGGGACGGAGCCTGGAAACCAAGCTACCACGAGTCCAACAAGTGTGGCATGTGTGGTGGTGGGAGGGAGGGAGAGAGAGTGGAGAGAGAGTGGGAGAATGTGTGGGAGAGAACGTGTGGGAGAGAGAGAGAAAGAAGAGGGCGCAGGAATCCAATGCAGAATCGAGCAATGCAGAAGAAGCGAGGAGCGACAAAAGAACTGTTGCAGGAAGCAACATGAGAACGGCCGGGTTTGATGGCACCCAGTCGCCTTGTCAGAAAGAAGTCTCAGGTTGGCTAGATAACCTCTTGTCGAGTGGTTGTGACACCACGAGATCGAGCATTGATAGATAATGTACACCTTGTACGTAACTCAGGCAATTACCACCGCTCGTTACAGGACAGGAGAGGTCTGATTCAGATAAGTTGCAGCCAGGCACATTCAAAGCTGGCCATGTACACAGTACCCACCGTCACGGGCCGCGAATATGGACTCCTTCCTTGGCAACGAGATTGGGAAAAAATTTACTTTGTTTCGTTTCGATTTCGTCATTCTCAAAGCTGGGTGTGTTGGTTACGTATGCGCCGATAAGATCGAGATTAATAATTCATACTGGATCCCAAAAGCCCAAGGATGAAGCTGAGATAAAGCAATGGATATATATATTATATCTACTTCAGGTAGGCAATGCAACGTCTTAACCGAAAGCGGGCGTGCACAGCAGGATGCAATTACCACCAAGTCCGGTCCAAGTTTTGGGTTTTGGCGCCGGAGAACAGCATTCATTCAAACATCAGCATTGTTGGGTACGTACGAGCGGGAGAAAGGCCACCCACGTCCAGGAATTTCGATTTTAGGCGAGATCCCTATCGCCCGCGAGTGGGTACGACAGGAAATATGGCTGGCCGCCAACCAATCTGTCGTTTCGAATTTTTGTCCGAAATGATCATTACCCACCGGGCTCGTTCTTGAAACGCACCGACTGCAGACGCGTTGCGGTTCCAAGCCTGGTGCCCTTTAGCCTCATCCTTCCTCCCTTATTATTAGTCTCGATCCTTGGATTGCGAATCTGGACCCTGAATCAGGCGCACGCAGATGGACCCCTGAATCGAGGTAATGGAACACACGTGCGAGATGTAGAAGGAGCTTCTTCCCTCCCCATCAGCCTCTCATGATGGTTCGATAAGCCGTTGTACGACGTTCTGCTTCTTACAGGGCGGACACTGTGCAAATCTTGCTTGGCGGCGCACGCACGAGGGTTTGACGTCAAAACCTGGCGTGCCATACCGTACGCGAGTGTTTGTCGATCCAGGCCCCCATCGGGCCTTGATGGAGACCGTAGGCCGACACTGCCACTCTCGTGGTTTTTCTTTTCTCTCTCTTTTTCTCTTTTTCCCTTTTTTTTTTTCTCCTCCCACATGACGGGCAGAAACGTGGGTGGCGCCGTAAAACATCAGCAGGTTGCTAAGTTTCCGCTGTGGGGGGATGGAAGGGGAGAAGCCCATTGGCGCCGCCGAAAGTTTGGTTAGAGGAGGACTGTCGTGCCGGACTGAATGAATGCTTCATGGCACACATGCCATCATTGGCAAACCCGTCGTCTTGGTTGGGGCTTGATGCCAACCATGTCTTTCACACAAAGATCGGGACGAAAAGCTGCGTGGCGGCGAATAGGCCGATCTCCCCGTCGTTGACGTTGGCACTTTGTCGGCGTGACCATCTGGGCAGTCACGTGAGAAACCAAGCCAACACATCACGTGACTTGCTTGATTGCCCCTCCAATCGTGGCTGGTAGGAAAGTGCTACGGTCACTTGTGGCAGATGATAAATCATTATCCAGACAAAGGACACAGATATCAGATATAACTACTAACCTGGCCTTTTACGAGTACATCGTCGCCGAGAGAGTCAGACGGTGCCCTTATACTTTGGGGCTTGCCTCTCCACCAGTTCTTTCTGTATATATATCCCGGCCCTCGGCTATCATCAGCCCTCGGCTATCAATCATCACGCCACGTAGCTAACTTCGTGCTCCCGAGCTCCATCCAACCTGTGCTTCGCTTCTGCCCTTCAACCAACAACCAGACCTGCCTGCCTGGTTATAAGACATCTCTGCCAACAGTCTCTCGGGTGTTCGGGTATTCGGGTATTCGGGCGTCGTCTCGTACGCTATAAAACCTTGACGTGTTCGTCAGGCGAGGCCATCTCACCACAACCACTTGTCTCTCTTCCATCGTCTGACCGGAACCGGAAACCAAATCCAAACATACATGCCAGCGTGCGTTATAGCTTGACAAGCAGCTTCTTCACCGCTTACTACAACCCTCCGTTCAGCCGGGAACATCTCCGCGTAACCGAACAATGGCTTCCGACTCCGCCCCCGCAGCCACCGAGCCTGCTTCTGTCAATGGCACCAGCAAGGCCCAGGAGCTGGCTTTGAGGCATGCCACGGTCGAGGATGTGCCTGACGAAGAACTCCCCAGCACATCTGGGCCCGCCGCTGCCTCTGACCCCCCGTCCTCTTCTCCCTCCTCTTCTCCTGCCAGCAAGCAGCGCCAGCAGCAGCCGTCCAAGGGCCCCATCGATACCCAGTCGCGCGAGCTCTTCCCCGAACTCGGTGCTCCAAAGTCGGCCGCCAACGCCAGCACGGCGGGTGTTTGGGGCCCCAAGAGCAATGGCGGGACCCCTACCAACGGCGTCTCCCGCTCCTCGACCCCGGGCGTCGCCGTCCCCACCACCACCTCCACCTCCACCTCCACCACCCCCGCCGCCGACCCTCAGGGCCCAGCTCCGATGATGATCCCTGGTCGCAATGTGGAGTCGGTCGCCCTGGAGCCCCAGTACATCCTGCCGCGCACCCAGCTCAAGAGGCCGATCCCGGACATCATCAAGGACATCAACAGGAAATCCCGCGCCAAGATTGCCATGGTGCCCATTTCTGGTGGGCGCCTCAGGTTCGACGCAACCGGCCCCCAGGATGTTGCGCAGCAGGCTCTCCGTGACCTCGTGTCGCAGATTGGAACAAAGGTGCGTCCTCCAAGCCGCCACCCCGTGGGCTGCTGCTAACCACCAAGCAATGCGTCTTCTGGCCTCGTCGTCTTCTGGTCCCGTCCAGGTTTCCATCAAGGTGCCGATCCCGCGCTCGGCCCGCGCCTACATCATCGGACGCGGCGGCTCGACCATCAAGGCCCTGCAGGACAAGTCGGGCGCCAAGATCCAGCTCCCCAAGGCCGAGGACGGCTCGCCAGCGCCCGAAGACGACGACGACGACACCACCATCGATGTCGTTGTCGAGGGAAACACGGTGTCGGCTGCTTCGGCCCGCAACGAGATACTCAAGATCGCGAGCGAGCGTGCCGCCAGCATGCAGACGAAGCTGCGGGGCATCCCCGTCGAGTTTTACCCCTTCATTGCCGGCCCCAGGAATTCCGCCGTGAACGAGCTCGAGGCGAATCACGGCATCCATGTGCGCGTGCCTTCCCACCAGGCATGGTCGGGGCAGAAGCCTCCGGCCGTGCCCGATCCGGGACAACGGCCCGTCTTCACGCCCGTGGCCGACGACAATTACATCCAGCTTGCCGGTGATCGCGCAGCAGTCCAGCAGGCGCGCTCCGAGATTGAACGCCGCGTGGCCGAGCTTCGTGCTCAACTTGATGTCGAGCGGCTGTCGATCCAGCGCGGCCGCCACCAGTTCATCATCGGCGACAGAGGCGTGGCCGTCGACGACTTCTTCGCCGACACGGGCTGCTCGATCCTGCTGCCGACCGATGACGACGACGACATGATAACCGTCATCGGCCCCGCCGACAAGGTGCAGGCCGGGCTCGAGAAAGCCATGGATCTTGCCATGAACATGCAGTGCTCCAACATTGACATTGGGCGTCTTCACCGCAGCGCCCCCGGCGGCGCGGCCGCGCACGCGCGCAACGTGACCCGCTACCTCAGGCAGCGGCAGGAGATCGCTCGCATCGAGGCGCTCTACAACACCCACATCAACACACCCTTCTCCCAGGAGGGCGCTCTGCCCTGGGAGCTGTTTTCGCGTGACGGCAAGAACGCGATCCGCGCCCAGTCCGAGATCACCGGCATCATCAACAGCCACCCGCCGTCGCGCATGTCCTCCATCAACGTGGACCCGTTCTTCCACCAGCACCTCCGCAAGGACATCACCCCTCGCGTCAGGGAGAGCTTTGGCGTCCAGGTGGTGGTGCCCGAGCCGTCGGAGCCCGAGCTCGCCGTTCTCCTTGTCTACGAAGGCCCGCAGCCAGCCGGCGGCGGCGCGTACCAGGTTCCTCGCACGCAGCCGACGGTGGAGGACGCTGCGGCCTTCAGGGAGGGCCTCGACGCGGCTCGGAAGCATATTCTCGATCTCATCAACAAGCAGGAGCGCATTACCAGCACGTCGATTGACGTTCCGCAAAGGTGAGTCCGTCCAGACAGACAGACAAAAAGCAATCGACTAAAAACCAGACGGGCAGGTTCCACGACAAGCTCAAAAAGTTCATCAAGAACGAGCAGTCGAAGCGCCCGGACGACCAGATTGGTGTCCGGGTCAGCTCTCTTGGCACCACAGTGACGCTTCGCGGGCCAGCGTCGGCCGTCGAGTCTCTGGCCGCCAAGGTGGACGCGTTCGTCGAGCAGGAGAAGCAGGACGAGAAGGAGCGCGACTACACGACGTCGTTTGAGTTTTCGCCAAAGTACGCAAACCATCTCATCGGCAAAGGGGGCAGCCACATTCGCGAGCTGCGGGAACGCTTCGACGTCGAAATCCAGCTCCAGGACGGCGGCAGGGTCGAGCTCAAAGGGCCCAAGGCCAAGGCCGACGCCTGCAAGTCGCACATCCTGAGCTGGGGCCGCGCCCTTGCGGACGAGACCACGCACGTCATCAAGGTCGATCCCAAATTCCACCGGGAGCTTATCGGGGCCCAGGGAAGCCAGATCAACCGGCTGCAGGACCGCTACAAGGTGCTCATATTCTTCCCTCGCACCGCCAAAGCCGGCTCCGACGACCAGTCCAGCGCAGACGCATCGAGCGATGCCGGCAGGCCGCAGCGCCAGCAGGCGGCCGACGAGGTCATCATCCGCGGGCCGAAGCAGGGCGCCGACGGGGCGCGCGACGAGATATTCTCGCTCCACAACTTCCTCAGGGACACGTCGTTTACGGCCAGCGTCACGATGCAGCAGAAGCACGTCCCCCTGCTTATCGGGCAGGGCGGCATGGCTCTGGACGAGATACGGCAGAGCACGGGCGCGCGCATCGACGTGCCCGGAGCGCGCGACAACGAGACGGTCGAGATCCAGCTCAAGGGCACGCGGGCCGAGGTTGAGGCGGCCAAGAAAGCCATCGAGGCCAGGCGTGCTGTCCTGGAGGACACAGTCGTGCGGGAGCTGGAAGTGGACAGGAAATATCACCGTGACCTGATTGGGCCTGGCGGTAAGCGGCCTTTTTTTTGATCAATCACAATGAGAATCACGAATGCTAACAGGGAGGGGGCCTTGCAAGGATCGATACTGCGCTCAATCATTGTCGGGGCCGGAGGCTCGGACGACCGCCGTGAGCGATCGCGGGCGGTCCAGTTCCCCAAGCAGGAGTCGGACGGCAACAAGATCAAGATCGAGGGCCGGTCGGCCGTGGTGGACAAGATCGCGGCCAAGATGGAGGAGATGGTGGCCGAGCGGCAGAGCCAGGTCGTCGAGACGGTGGACGTGCCGGTCGAGAAGCACCGGGCGCTGATTGGGCGCGGCGGCGAGGTCAAGCGCAAGCTCGAGGCGCAGTTTGGCGTCAGCATCGACATTCCGCGCCAGGGCGACTCGAGGACGGGCGTCAAGATTGCCGGACGGCCCGAAAACGTCGCCGAGGCCAGCGAGCACATTGCCGGCATGGTCAAGGAGCAGCAGGGCGAAACCGTGCAGGTGCCTCGGCGGCTCCACGCCGCCATCTCGAACAACGGCCAGTTTTTCCGCCGGCTGCACAACGACCTGCACGTCTCGGTCGACCATGCCGGGCACTCGATTCCGAAGAAGGCCAACAACGGCAGTGGAAGTGGTGGAAGTGGTGGCAGTGGTGGTGGCGGCGGCGCCCTGCCTCTCATCACAGACGATCCCGCGGCCACTGCCCTTGTGCACTCGTGGAGCGTCCTCGACAATGCATCTTCAGAGGAGGGCGACATACCGTGGGTGCTGCGTGGCTCGCCCGACGACATCGACAAGGCCAGGACGGCGATCCGCAACGCCGTCGAGCAGGCCGAGAAGAACAGCAGCGTCGGCTACCTGACGCTGCCGGACGCCAAGCTCTACAGACACATTATCGGGCCCGGCGGTGCCAAGATCAACTCGATACGGAAGCAGAGCGGCTGCAGCATCAACGTGCCGCGCGACCAGGCCAGGGACGAGGCCATCGAGGTGGTGGGAAGCGCAGAGGGCATCGAGAAGGCCAAGGACCTGATCCTCGCGGCCATCAGGGAGGGGTCCAGCCGGCCCAGGGACCGTGATTAGGGGGGTCATACGGGCCCGGGAGGAAAAGAACATTCAGGGCGGGGGGGCAAATCTGAGCGACTTGACTGAGTGCATAGACGGTATAATGGTGGCGGCGGCTCCGTTGGCGTCTCGGAACATACAAGCCAAAAATAGCCATCACTTGTGATGCCCAGCGGTTCTTTTGTTATATAAAAGAAATCTCGCATCTAAACTATCTTGTTTGCGTGGATTCCCTGTCCTCCCAAGCGCCGGATAAAGGCCATGAAAAGCCCCAAGTATCGTATCACATGTATTTACAAGTCTACCAGTCTCGTC
This sequence comes from Tympanopsis confertula, assembly GCA_026745395.1. Taxonomy (NCBI): domain Eukaryota; kingdom Fungi; phylum Ascomycota; class Sordariomycetes; order Coronophorales; family Scortechiniaceae; genus Tympanopsis; species Tympanopsis confertula. Next base: position 7,924 of record JAOYNU010151822.1, read on the forward strand.
TGAATCGTGAATAAAGCAGGGGTATGAAGAGATGCTGAAAAAGAAATAATATAAAAATCACGGCTCAGTGATGATCGTCCCGATTGAGATGGAGCATGTGCATGAGGCCCGAGGCCGACGGCGCGGGCCGGTGCGTCCTTGTTCGTGGCGTCGTCCTGGGGGTGGTGCCCTCGTCTGGGACATGAGACGAACGGAGGCCAGAGTCCCCCGCCACGGTGGTGTAGTTGGGCGCGTCGCTGAAGCGGACAGGGGACTGGACGGCAGTGCGATACGACGGGCATTTGGACAAGGCGTCGAGGTCTGGGAGTTCGAGATGCTCCGAGGAGTCGGTGCTGTGGCCGTCTTGGCTGTTTCTGCGAGACAACGGGCGTGACGCAGCGGCCGAGGAGCTGGCAGTGCTCGACGACGACGTCGTCGTCGTCGTCGGGTGGCCGGTTGGGCTGGCTACGGGAGGAAAGTAGCCGAGTGATGATGGTTGTGGTTGGCGAGTGGTGGTTGTGGTGGTTGTGGTGGTGGTGGTGGTGGTTGTCGGCAGAGGGTTCTCGGGGAGGCTGCTCAGGAGAGAGCTGAGGGCGGCGGCGGGCACGTGCGAATCGGCCAGCACGGTGGCGAGGTTCTCGGCCGAGGCGGTGCGCGAGTGTGCGTAGAAGGGGGTGCTGACGCCGGAGCTGACCATGGGAGTGCGGAAGCCGGCGGCGTCGACGTCCTGGTAGAGCTGGTCGAGGATGTGCTCGCCGTATCCGGGCGGGGCGACGCTGTTGGCGGCGGTGGCGGTGGGGGGCGGGGACGAGGGGCTCTGGTCGACGAGGTTGCCCTGCTCGTCCAGGGGCATGTTTGGCGAGATGAAGATGGAGATGGGCAGGGTTGCGCGCAGCTCCGACATGTGGCCGTCTGGGTTCTTGAGGGCGACGGTGAGTTTGATCTCGTGCCTGATCTTGATGCCATGGTGGTTCAGGTCCTGGACGCACTGGCCCAGCTTTCTGGGCAGGGCCAGCTTCTCGCTGAGCACCCAGCCGTCCTGGCCGGTCTCTTCGATGACGTCCCTCCAATGGTGTTCGGGCACGACGTCGAGGTTCCAGGCGGCCACCTCCTGCTCGAGCTTGTGATGGCGTGTTGCTGTTGTTGTTGTTGACGACGACGACGACGACGACGACGACGACGACGACGGCGGTGGCGATGTTGTTGTGGTCGAGGCGGCGGCGCACTCGCGGATCTCGAGCATGCGGATCTTGATGGCGCCCAGGCCGAGGCCCTTGAGCAGGGGCGTGAAGCGCATCTCGACGTGGGCGGTGGTGCCGAAGACGACGGCCTTGCGCGGCAGGACGATGGAGTAGTCGACCTTGTTGGGCCAGGTGTTCTCGACGACCATGGAGTGGAGCAGCTCGAGGGCGCCGAGCTCAAAGGTGCGGATGATGCGAAGGTGCCGGTAGGCGTGGAGGTCGTGCGAGAGCTTGGCGCGGCCGACGGTGGCCTTGAGGCGGTAGGTGATGGAGGCCTCGCCGATGCCCTCGACGCTCTCGGCGGTGTGGCCGGGCAGCACCGTCTCAAAGGGCCACTCGTAGTTGCCGGCAGGCAGGGTGGTGGCCTTGGCGACGAGGGGGGGCCAGCGATGCTCGTAGATTTGCGTTGTGCGGTCGACCTTGACGTGCTGGCCAGAGGGCATGGCCGCCTTGTTGTCAACCCAGCTTTGTTGGCGAGGTTGTTGGTCAGCAAAAGGCGAGGGCGAGGAGGCAACGAGGCAACGAGGCAGGACATACTTGTGGCGCAATGTGCCGGTGAGACGAAGGCGGACGTCCTCGACCTTGATGGGCGACGAGACGCAGAGCACCACGACTCCGCGGATGGGCTGGCCAGCCGACTCGGACTCGTGGCCGCGAAACACGATGAAGTTGTTCTCGAGGCTTGGGTTTGTTATTGGTTAGCCGGGTTCGGTGTCGGCAGAGGCAGGACGCACCGAATCTCAAAGAGGGAGCAGCTTTTGGCGGCAGAAAATGGCTTGCGGAAACCCATGATGGTGGTGAAGGAAGGGATGATGTGGAGGAGGAAGGGATGATGTGGAGGAGGAAGGGATGATGTGGAGGAGGATGGATAGATGATGGATGGATGAGTGAAAGAGACGAGGCCGCGGCCAGGATTCGTCCTCCTTTCCTGTTCCCCGATGGCCTGGCTGTGGCCTTGTGGTATATCAGAGGTAGATGGCGATCAAGAGCAAGAGGAACGAGGCAATACCAACACGTTATTTATGACTGCAATTTGCATCTGGGAAACGTCGAGATAAGAAAGATATGCTCCAGTACGTAGCAGGGACTTGGTTGTCTACGTACACATGGAGGAACCCGATAAAAAAACCCAAAAAACCCACAAAAGAGGGACTCCTCGGAGCCACACTGTCAAAGTCCAGGCCCACGCAGATAGTCTGGGAGAACTACCCCTGGACCTGTTGGTGAGGTTGCCTTGCTGATACGGCGGGTGACGAGATCGAACTCAAATATCGATTGATTGATGGTGGTGGTGGTTGATGGTTGTGATTGGCGATTGATGCTGATTGATAGTTGACTGATAGCTGATTGAGAGCTGATTGACTGATGCAAACGAGCAGATCGACAGCAAAGGCAAACGCGACCCTTCACCAGCAGACACCATCAGAGACGGATTCAGTACGCTCTCCTAGCGCCGTGGGATCGAAATAAGCCGGCTGGCCGACCTCCGGGAGCGACTCCGTATCTACTGTTATCGTTATCTTATCAGTATCCGTTATCGTCTTATCTTATCGTCCTCTTGGAACAAGGTTTTCCCTAGAACGATCTCGGGGATAACCTCAGCATTACCAGCATAACGTGCTACCCTTCCAGCCCTTCCATGCCGTGGCTGCTTCTGTGCTGGCATCCGAGTCTGGCAACGTATGGCAACAGTCTGGCAGCCGAGCCGAGCCTGGAACAGAGCTACAGGCCGTCGGACTTGCAAGGCTCGCAGTCTACAGCAGTGCCCAGCCAAACACGTCTCTTGATGCGTCGTGCCTGTCATGGCCAGTCAGCCATGGCGTGGGCATCGTACATGATACGGGCAACTGCATGCAATCCATGTACAATCACGGCCGCCATGGCTTCGAATAACGTCTTTGCCGTCGATATTATGTCAATATACATGTACTATATATGTATCGGCATGTCCAGACATATATTACTACCCCTGACAAGCACCTGACTCGGCACTTTACATTCAAAACGACACGATGCACATACAAGCTGCCTGGGATACTTGGGACGCCCACCGGGGGAAGCACCCGGATCCCCCGCTCGGGACGCTGCATCGCGGGCGAACCAAAGCCACGCCAGTCCGTTTCTCTCCTCCGGCCTGACGGGGTCGTGTCAACCAGCGTCTTGTTCCATGCCCGCCTCGAGGTGGATGAGAGGGCCGCAAGTCCAGTCAAGCCCTCGCCCCGGACAGCAGCTCTGCCATGCGTGCATACATGCGTGCATACATGCACGCATACATACTGGCGTACACAAGCGCAACACGGTACAAGCCTGTGCGACCTGCGGGCTGTGGTCTTTGGCCTGCTCTGGCCTGCTTTGCTCTGGCTGTTCGGCTCTCGCACATGCGTGACAGGTCTGCCCGTACACGTTGCAAGGCTGGGGAATAACAGAAAGCGTCAACCGAGCTGTGCCCGCTCGTTTCGTCTGTTGTCACGTACGCATGATGGAAAAGAAAATAGGAAAAGAAGGGGGCTATCACTCTGCCAGACTCTGGTCCCTCAAAACTTCGGACGCTCCCCAGGTGCAGGTGCAGGTGCAGATGCACTGCAGTCTGCAGGCCAGACCAAGGGGAACGAAGATCGCTTTTTATTTTTTTCGGTGTGCTTTGTCCGTGTATGTCAGTATATCAGGATATACATGTATATATATGTGAGCGGGTGAGGAAAGTGAGTGAGTATGGAGTAAAGTGAGCGCAAGTTATATATAGTGCACATGTGGCCAGGACTGAACTGCAGCCATCATCTTCTTTTCCCTTGGTCTTGTAAAGCCCTTCTGCCTCGACCGAATACATTGGCCCCATGCATGCGCAGACATGGTTGCTCGAGCAGCTGAAAGGACAAGAGGCAATGACCATGCAGGCCGCTTCGAGAGCGCACCTATCAGACGAGATCGGGGCTGGGACCTACTGGACATGTTTTCTTGGAATGGAACAGGAATAAGAGAATAAGAATAGGATAATAATAAGAACGACATGAGAATAAGAACGGCATGAACAAAGACAACGACGCCCACAATCAGGCCCTGAGTAACAGTAACACCAAGTAAACGTCCTCATCCAGACGTGCGAGGGTGCAAGTGAGGGGCGTGCTGGTGGAGGGGCGGAATCCAGACCAGGCAATCCAGACCAGGCAATCCAGACCAGGCAATCCAAGACCAGGCAATCCAGGAAGCTACAGCAGCACGCAGACGATTGCAGACAGCCCCGGCATCCAAGTGGAGAGCCTTCCGCAAGGCAACCGGTTGCCTTGTCCCTCCCACGTCCTGGTGCTGTCGCCGCCGACCCGTGGCAGCCCTGTTGATCCAGACGAACGGGAGCCTGGATATATATATATGTGTGTGTGTGTGTGTGTGTATATATGTGTATATGTGTATATATATATACACACACACGTATATGGGGCTGAGAGCCTCGACAACCCCCAGGACGAGAGCCCGGATCGAATAATCGGCGAGAGACTGCCCCCCTCGCCCTCAATCCCAAGTCCGCCCTCTCGGTACATATATGCAAGTGTACGCATGACCGGATCGGTGTCCAGACGCAGATATGATGAGCGCAAATTAGAAAAAGAGCATGAATCCCCCATTCCCACACCTCCCTGGACGCACGCACACTACAAGCTCCGTGGTATAATCCTATAATTCACCCTCCTGATCTGACACTCTGATCCTCTCCCTCTCGCTCTCCCCCTGCTCGCTGTGATAACATCTGCCAATGACCATCAGTAGCTGTCGAAACCGCCCTCAAGAGCCTCCCCATATCAGCTCGCACTCTGATCACAACACATAATCATCAACACCTATTCCCACGGCTGGTGGTGAGCCCATTGCCGCTTCACAAACCTCAACCGTCGTCACCTCGCAGCACCCCCAGGCAATGAGCAATAATACCCTCTCCTCCCATGCTTGGAGAGCATCGCACCTCGATTTCCACCAAACAAGCAACGCACGCCCAGCACCACCATCACCATCTCTATAGCCCTCCAACACAAAAACACAATGGCGAAACCGTGGGACGACCACAAGGACGAGATCATCAGGCTTTACAAGCACGAAAATCGCACGCTCAAGGAGGTAAGAGCCCTCATGAGACAGCGTCACAACTTCCGAGCCGCGTGAGTTGTCCATCCTCTTTCTATCTTCTTTCTATCTTCTTATCCTCTTCTATCTCTTCTATCCTCTTCTATCCTCTTCTATCCTCTTCTATCCCCAGCTCCAACAATGACACAACCCGATCCAGGACACGCACGTACAGGGGAAAGTTTGACCGCTGGGGTATAACAAAGTACAAGACCCGCCGGTCTCGCACTCTGAGCGCCTCGTCCGAAACCCCTGCCCTGGCTGCCGCTTCCTCGCCCCTCGACTCGTCAGACGCTTCCCCGCCACCGTCACTCCGAAGAAGCATGTCGTCGGCCGGGTCTGCCCTCGAGGACACCACTCTCTCCCTCCTGCAGCAGGACCGCTTTGATCCCGACATGGTCCCCAGGTTCGTCGTGCCCAGGCTTGTGCTGGGCCAGCCCGTGCTGACACACAAATCTTGTCGTCCTTCCTCTCGTCTCCTCGTCCGCCCCAAAAGTCCATCCAGCCACCTCTCGCACAGCAGCAACCCCTATCTTGTGTACCATGGTGAATCCATCTACCCGGACGTCCTCCAAGTGTCCTTCTCCGAGCCTGCCTACGCGATTGCCCACGTCCCGATGCAGTCGCTGCTGCAACACCACCACCACCACCACCACCACTACTACTACTCTCAAATCCTCGACGCAATCGAAGCCCTCGAACCCCCCCTTGTCCAAGACAACCTTCTCCCGCTCCTCCCGCTCCTCGACTTCCTCAGCCAACTCCATGCTGCCGCCGTGCCGACCAGGCGAAACCCACTCCAGGCCATCCTGGACAAGCTCCTGGCCGCCATACGCCAGAATGCCGCCCTGGACCATGGCGCCTGGACAATCCTGGACCAAATCATCCGCACCCTCGTCATGGCTGGTTTCCGCGCAGCCACCGGCCCGCTTCTTCACCTTGTCCTTTCGCCCCATTTCTATGCCGTCCGCGACCACGCCTGCCTCGAATCAATCATCCACCTGCTCCTCGGCCAGTCCGACGTGAACCAGACAGATGCCTACGGCAACACCGCCCTCCACTATGCCATCATGTCTCGCCGCCGGCCCGCAGAGCTGCACCGCTCCGCCTCTGAAAACCACATGTTGGACCTCATCCATATCCTGCTTGCCAGGGCCACCCCCGCCGTTGCCAGCTCCGCCATCACCCTCTTCGCCCAATACTGGGCGGACCATCAGCATTTCGACGAATCCATGGCTTTGTTTTGGAGCCGACACGTATCGGGCGCCGACTAATGTGAATTGCGCTCAACCGTCTCTTTCGGCGTTAGGGACTTCCAGAAGCATGGGCAAAAGCACGGGACGATTCACGTGAAATCATGACACGATGGGGGTGTCCTTCTCCACAGGCTTTCGCTAGGTCTGCCAACAGTGAAAGATGAGCATCGGTGAGCAGAGCCTTCTCTGCTTGACCGGCCTGCCTGCCGCTTTTAGACTGGTCAGCACATGGGCGCGTTGCGGGAAAATTCAACAAGCAAGCCGAGTGGTGGACGAGGACAAGATCAGAATGTATTAGTTATGCCTGGTCAGAGGCGATATCATCATCGCATATGGCTAAGATGACCGTCGTGATAAGAAAAGCATCATGTAGATCCGGCGCGGCTGTGGCGTGTATAATTTGTACTCACTAGACAGATTCAGATATCAAACCTGGCTACGTTGGCCCAGGAACGGCTCGGCGCCTGACTGGCACATTGTCAGTAGTTGTCCAAACGCCTTCCTTATCAAGATGCAAGTTGGAGCAGTGCCGAGTCAGAGTTTGGTGTCGTCGTAGCCCGGAGGCTCGGATATATGCTTGTCTTTGATTTTTTGATCATCATACAAGGGGCGCGCGGTCATGTGGGTAGGACAGCACATACTCAACTATAGTCTGCGTCTACCAGGTCAGCCAATGTTCGCGCACAGACATGGCAATGCATCGAGGCAGAGCACCTAACAATCAGGAAAGCATGAATGGAATAAAAGATAGTGTCAACATCGGAAACCCGAATCAGACTCGTCATCTGGTTCATCAGAGCAGAGGCACTGTGGGAAAGTTGAGCTTGGACCCACCTCAAAACAAACGAGACCGCATGAAGCGATACCGGGCAGTCCTGGCTGGAACATGTCGTCAGTCAACAGATATAGAGGTTCCGTGGATGACGCGAGATTCCAGGGCCCAAGAATCAGTGGGCGAGGTTTTCTAGGCCTGCCGCAAAAAAGGCTTCTCTACTCAGGTCGTACGTCCGTTGGACTCGGAGCCCAGTGCCAGTTCATCACGAGTATGGGCTTGTGGGAAGGGAGCGCATGTGTACCTCGAACCCACGACCTGATGCACTCCAATGTCAGTTTATTTTGCAAACGGTTGGTCAAGGTAAAAGGCGCGGTGTGGTGGCAAAGTCAGACATAGCCATTGTATATCTTCATCGAGTGATCTCAGCTGGTAATCTCCAGCGTATATTGATTGAAAAGAAGTCATCACTTGAGGGATTGATAGGGCGGGGCGGAGGTGGAGTTACCTACCATACCAGGTCGGGAGGATAGCCAGAGTATTCGGGGCAGATCGTGATTGCCGAGAAAGGATAGCAACTAACGTTGGGTTAGCATTGAGCAGCAAGACCAAAGGTAAGAGAAACTGCGAGGACGCTGGGAAGCCATCAGACTGACGTGCTGTAGATAGTTTTCACGCCAAATAGGTCAAAGACTCTAGTTTGTTTGCGGTACATGTTTGTCATCATTGAAGCAGGGAAATCACAGTAAAAGAACTTACCTCAGATGAGCCGCGCATCATGCTTGCGAAAAGCTGTCATGGCGGCTGTTTGAACATGAGCAAGATCAACAACATTGTGTGATGGGGAGAACAAAAATAAAAAATATTTAGGGGAAAAAATTTCAATGCATATGCATATAGGTGGGGCAGACAGGATTTCATGGCACGTGACTCTGCCGTATTCTTCCGAACTTCCCTCTCAAAATATTACCAAGCCGGCATATACCTGAAACCTTCAAGATGCCGCTGCGAGGGCCTGTATCCGTTCAGCTCGTCAAAAAGGAGTCGTCTGAGGTCGTAAAGGTTGGCCCCATGACTGTGTACCTGATGGAAGATGGGTCCAACACAGAGAATCGGATCGGGTGCATGGTTCTGGAATTGCCGGGTGGAGCGTCTGGCCCAGGACTCCATTGGCACAGATTTCACGACGAATGCTTTTACGTTACAAAAGGTTTGTGGCTCTTGGCTGTCCGTGGCGGTACCGTGTTCTCCAATAGATGCTGCCTCACAGGACGTGCGCTCGGACAATGCTGACGAGGCACGGATCGCGACAACCTTTAGGGACAGTGAGATTTGTGACGCCCGACGGGGATGTCGATGCTGCCGCGGGCGATCTTATGGTTGTCCCGCCTCGCGCTGTTCACACGTTTACCAACGCCTCTCAGACGGAGCCTGCCGAGTTTTTCATGACATCGACGCCTGGTGAGTCTGCCCACCGCCTGCTCTGGTTTCCTTGTTTCTTTCTGCTAATGCGCCCTTGTGTCTGCAGGCTACTACATGGATTGCAAGTCTTCTCTCCGTCCAAGCTCGTTGAGAGGATAGCTGACACGGCTGTTTTTACATGGCTAGATTTCAGAATGATTGGCAAGACGGCTGCCGAGGGCAAGCAGCTTACGCCGGAGGAAACCGAGCATCTTATGGCGCTGTTTGGCACATTCCCGCCTGATGTCGAGTCGGAACCATAAAGTAAGTTTGCACAAACGTGGGCTGTCGGTCGTAGAGATATCACAGCGTCCAAAGAGCGCCTGTCAGGGTGTCTGTGGAGTATGAACAACTGCTGGCCAACACGAATATATATTGCTCATGAGGATGGCCTGGGGCGAGACAGCTGTCCAGCAGCTGCCGGCGGCTAGTAAAACCTCGATTATAGCATTCTATAATATGTCAAGGTTTCTCATTAACATTTTTAAGTATTTTCTATAGAAAGCCCTAGTAATATAATAATACCCATCTTTTGATAAATATTAAGGAATTCTACTTGGTTAGTATATATATATATAAACTTGATATAAGAAAATCTCTTCAAAATACCCTCAAAGGATAAATTACTATAATATAGCATAAGACGTCTTGCTGTGCATCTGTTGGGCCTCGTCCGATGTATCCGGCCTAATAAATATTTAATAATAATAATAAAAAAATAGAAAATAATACATAATAATCAGAAGCACGTTCCAAACAGATTCTATCCCTTCCTAACCAAAGCTTTTATTCGCATTCCCACTCAATCAGGCTTATCCGCGGTAACCAGTTTTACTTTGGAGAATCAGGTCATCCTTTATCGGCATCTGATCCTCGGCTACCGACCTTGCAAAGACGCCATCCTGGTTAATCATGCCATCCTACTCGAGGGGTGAGCGTATGCATGACGCACGATCCTTGCCCACCACCCCTATAGGGATTAATATAATAGCAGCTTCAGATCGAATCAGGCGCTGGCACCATAGCGCATCCCTGAGATCAGATGATGGGAAACTACACCCGAACAATCAGACAGACGTGACGTGGCGACGTCGGCTCGATGCCTCGTGCGTTCCTTGGGATTCCGCAGATGCAAAGAGACTTTTGGATTGGGCAACTGAGGAGCCCAAGTCACAGCGTTGAGAGGTTTCAGATAAACATCAAACACTGTGGGTGCTGAAATAGACATCAGGCCATGTGGGCGCGTGACACTCGATCGATGCTTACCGGAGTCGCACACCGACACCAGCCTGAGCAGACCAGAAACCAGAAATACCTGCAGGACGACGGATAGGGTATGCCGATTGAAGAAAGCAGGCTGAGACGGCGACAAAAACCATGTCTCTGGGTGGCAAAGTGTGCTGCTGGTTTATCCTGACTGTTGCTTGAGGGGGGGGTTTCTGTCGAGTATCATTGCATTGCGACAGCGGTCATCACGACGGGCTTGGAATAAAGCTGTCTTGAGGAGATATATATTTCGGCCTCACAACACACAACAAGCACAGATCTGAAGCCGTCCATTGGTCACGTGCGCAAGAGGTGGTGGGATCGAGCTAATAAGGATCGAAAACAACTCCGCGTGACGTCACGCTACATGGAGGGATCCAGCGGTTTCGCGATCTTCAAACCCCGGGCTCACGATCCAGATCGGTTGCCATCCCACGGCTCCAGGATTTATGGCGTAATAATGTGGCTGCAACATCGAACGATTCCGATTGTGGTTAGCAAGCGACCTTGCCGTGCTTACATTACTATTTCTGACGCGGCCCGTGCTATTCGACTCTGGTCTAGCCCACCAGATGGCCATGGCAAAGACCCATACTTTTTTTGATAGATAGTCCTTTGGTAGAATGGCTGTGGCTGGGGAGCAATAAGTCTTGATGGTGCAGTCGATGGTGCCTGAGTGCTGAGACAAGTAAAGTTGGCGGATTGTCTCTTGCTTGTTTTCCTCGATTTGCCCTGTATCCGTCCAATCTGGTCATACAGGAAACGAAACGATATCGATTTCGATCAAAAGGAAAACTGACACGACAGCGAGGATGGAGTTTCATCCTTATTTGACAATGCCAGGAGCAAGCCCCTTGCCTCGTACCATGTCAGTCGACACTTGTTACATATTCGGCTGGTTCTGTTTTGGTTTAATTTTAAACGTGATTTTTTAGATTTTTTAGATTTTTGTAAAATTCGAATATTCCTTTTTGGGAAAAGAAAAGAAATTCATTCAAAAAATACCAAATAAAAGTTCTCATCCACCACCCCCTGACAAGAACTATCCGATATTGAGTCAAAGGCCAAATCTGGCCCGATCTGACTTTTGGAAAGCATGTCAAGGTTCGACGGACAAGTTTCTGGAAGCGGTCTACCACTTCGATCCGCCCGATCACTCCCCCCTTTTTCTCTGACTGCAATCACCACCCCCTTCCAGAACTCCACAATCACTCCCGATCCTGGCCCACCCCTTGCTGTCGGTTGCTCTGAGTCAATCTTGAAGGATGCAGAAAGAAATGCCTTGTCTTGTCGGCTTCCCCATCATCCCTGCTTGGCGCTTTTTGTCTGCGCTGGCATGGGAGTTTTCGGTGGATGTTGTTAAGGCGACGCCATCTGACGATGGATGGATCCCCTTGGTCCGTCCGGTCTTTGCTTCACGGCCATCTGTTATGTGTGTGTGTGGGGGGGGGGAATCCATTTCTTATTTTCCCACTGTTATCTCTCCCCACACGCCCTCGTCACTCGATCCGGCCGAAATGGCCGATTTGATTAAATACGAAAAAATAACGGTTTCCATGTCCCCAGATCGACAGATAGCCTGGTCATCTGGGCCCGACCCTTGAGGCATCGGTTGGGTCGCCGGGACTTATTTGACTTTTGACTCGTGGCACTCCACCAGCAAAGTTAAGTCGACAGAGGACCGTCAAAAGCCGCTTTACTTTGAGAGACTACTTCACGGTCACCACTCCCACCATCTTTGCATCATATCGAATCGTCATCAACCCGCGTTGGCCCATCTTCATGTCTACCCCCATCACTGCTCCTCGACCTACGACTGGGAGAGAGACAATCGCACAGACGAAGGCGGTCATGCAAACTACTACCGGCGAATTGAATCCATGGGAGGTGAAGTCGCTCAAGGTACGTATAATATAGGGGGGAGGGGGACAGAGAGAGGGAGGGACGATCCTAACGCAAATCTGCCGCATAGTATCACTACCCAGACGAAGGCGGGGTGACCGGGTTGGGCCCCAGCAATGATTCTCTCATCTGGCCTGGCCTCTATTCGCGGAGTGGCCTGGATGTCATGAATATTCTGGTGAGTGGGATACAACGCCATCAGACGCCAGCCTTTCCATAGACCGTCCCTGATACGGCGCATCGCCAACCCGGAGACTTCTCTGCCACGCCCTCTCTTCAGAGCACGCAACTAAACAAAGACATTCCAGGCATGCGTCATAAGCAGACCCAACCCGAAAATCGACATTGGTCCCGTTGACTGCTCCGTCTCGC
>JAOYNU010151933.1:0-20205 GCA_026745395.1 Tympanopsis confertula
TACGATGTCCCGATTGACTGGATTGATGCTTGGAATGAGATGTTGCAATCGAACGATCTCGTGAATGCGAACACTGGCAAATTCGACCCTCGCCATATGTTTGGTGCCACCAACCAGGATGTCTTCCGTTGGCCTGCAATTCAGTATGGTACTGAAAGACAACTACTTGCTAGCTTCGTTACTACTCTGATCCTCCCCGGAATTCCCCTTGTTCTTTGGGGTGAAGAGCAAGCATTCTACATCCTGGACGCGACGGCTGAGAATTACATTTACGGTCGAGGAGCCATGTCTGCTGCAACAGCTTGGCAAACCAATGGGTGTTTCTCGATCGACTCCTCGCAGTACTTCGATTGGCCCATTGATTCGGCCCGCAATGGCTGCCATGATGACACTGTATCCTATGACCACCGTGATCCTTCTCATCCAGTGCGAAACGTGATGAAGCACATGTACCAGATGCGCGATGACTTCCCCGTTCTTAACGACGGTTACTCGATCCAAAATATGTCAAAGCAGACTGAGGATGTGGTATACCCCGGTTCCGATGGTGTTCCCACCGAGACAGGCATGTGGTCCGTGGTCCGAAACGTGAACCCTGATGTACAAGATCTGGGCTCCGACGCGGACAACCAGCCAGTTTGGCTCGTCTACCAGAATGTGAATCGCACCATTCATTACGAATTTGATTGTGGGGATAACGACACTGCTCTGATTTCTCCTTTCCCTACAGATACTCGAGTCAAGAATTTGTTCTATCCTCACGATGAGATTCACTTGATCGATGGTCCAATCAAGCTTGGACTGAACGGATCCAAGGAGTTCAATGGCTGCTATCCCAACATGACCTTGGAGGCATATGAGTTCCGTGCATACGTCCCAGTCGATCAGTTCAAAACTCCTCGTCCAATGCTCACGAAGTTCACACCCGGTCATGACGTGCCAATTAGATCCACCGTGGCACCAAATCTTTCGGAAGATGTTAAGGTTGAGCTCTACTTTTCCGAAGAGATGGACTGCGACTCGGTTTCGGATAGCATTTCATTGAGCTCATCCACTGAGATCGGAAAAATCCCCACTGTCAACAACAAGACTATCAGTTGTGACAAAATCACAGCTACCGATACATCCCTGACTGGAGAGATTCCTGGAGTCTGGGTCTGGTCAGCAAATTTGACTGGTGTCTTCAACGGTATTCATCGCCTGACTGTGAATAACGCCACCAACGCAGACAAGACTGCATCAACAAACGCTGTTGATCATCTCCTATTCCGTGTTGGCCAGATTGACAATCCCATGACCTTCACCACTGCCAATTATTCTAGCAGTTTGCTTCACCGAGAGGTCGGCAATGACACTCTGTTCATCCAGCACCATGCCGCTGGCGCAGACAAGTATCGTTATTCAACCAACTGGGGATCCACATTCTCCGACTGGATGGACTACAAGGGTGGTAACGATACGATTGAGCGCCTTGAGTGGTCTGGAACCAAGAAGCAAGCTTGGAAAGGAGATCATGTTCGGGTTGAATACTGGAGCCGTTGGACTGGAAGTAGTGACTACGTTCAGCAAGGTGACATCAACTGGAGCCAAGGGCCACGCCGATTCCCTCATGCCTTCTTCAATGGCCCATATAATCAGTATGGATACGATGGAGGCCTCGACAATGTCATTCACCAGGGCGAAGATGGTGGCGACTGGACTTACCATTTCACATCAGAATGGCCCGCCGTTGGACAGATCAATGTTTGGGGTGTCAACCCTGATGGAAAGCCAGACCAAAGTTGGGTCTTGGGTGATGTGAACAATGACAGTATCCTTGATCGTATGCCGCCTTCAGCACTTTCAAGCACACTGATCAATATCACCAGACCACCAGTCGAGCCATATATTGCATGGAGACTCTCTTTCAACGATGGGTCTCTTAAGTTCAGGATTGACCCGGTTGGACACCAGTCCGTGCAGATCACCATGTACGTTCTATTTTGGATCGTGCCTCTCTTGACTGCATCAGCTTGCGTCTACATTTTCATGATTTCCTTCTACAAGATCAAGTTCAATGAAGTGGGAGTTAGTGAGAAACGAAGCCTGGCCCCGATGGTCTTACTGAAAAACTTCAAGCCTTTCAGCAGCAGCAGCAGCGAGAAAGGCCTTTCTCCAGGTCCTCTTACTCGTTTGGCCAACCGCTCTGGCTTCATGAACAGTTCTTCGGCATTGTCAAAGGCTGCATCAGCCGAAAAGCGACGGATGGTCCTCATTGCTACCATGGAATATGATATCGAGGACTGGGCTATCAAGATCAAGATTGGTGGTCTTGGTGTAATGGCCCAGCTCATGGGAAAGACTCTTGGACACCAAGACCTGATCTGGGTTGTTCCTTGTGTCGGTGGCGTGGACTACCCTGTCGATCAAGTTGCAGAGCCAATGGAGGTTACCATTCTTGGAAGCGCCTACCAAGTCCAGGTCCAATATCACACTCTGAAGAACATCACTTATGTTCTCCTTGATGCTCCCGTGTTCCGCCAGCAATCGAAGTCCGAGCCCTACCCTGCTCGTATGGATGATCTGGACAGCGCTATCTACTATTCGGCTTGGAACCAGTGTATTGCTCAGGCAATCAAGCGTTTCCCAATCGATCTCTACCATATAAACGATTATCACGGCTCTGTTGCTCCCCTCTATCTCTTACCCGAGACAATCCCTGCCTGTCTCTCATTGCACAATGCTGAATTCCAAGGTCTTTGGCCTATGCGTACATTGAAGGAGCGCCGCGAGGTCTGCTCAGTGTTCAACTTGGAAGAAGAGACTGCCCGACGCTACGTTCAATTTGGTGAAGTCTTCAACTTGCTTCATGCAGGCGCGAGCTACCTCCGCGTTCATCAACAAGGATTTGGAGCTGTCGGTGTGTCCAAGAAGTATGGTAAACGGTCCTACGCTCGCTATCCTATCTTCTGGGGTTTGCGAAAAGTTGGAAACTTGCCCAATCCTGATCCATCCGATGTTGGAGAGTGGACCAAGAAGCCCATCCGAGAAGAGGATATCACTGTCGATGTGGAATACGAGGCTGGCCGTGCTGAACTGAAGCGACAAGCTCAGGAATGGGCTGGCCTAGAGCAGAACCCCGATGCCGATCTCCTTGTATTCGTCGGTCGTTGGTCTATGCAAAAGGGAGTGGATCTCATCGCTGATGCTATGCCCGCTATTCTTGAAGCCCGTCCCAACGTTCAACTCGTGTGTATTGGCCCCGTTATTGACTTGTACGGAAAGTTCGCCGCCTTAAAGCTCGGTCGCATGATGGAGATCTACCCTGGTCGCGTCTTTTCCAAGCCAGAGTTCACAGCCCTGCCACCCTTCATTTTCTCTGGTGCCGAATTCGCACTCATCCCGTCTCGTGATGAGCCCTTTGGTCTTGTCGCAGTCGAATTCGGTCGAAAGGGAGCCCTTGGAATTGGAGCCCGTGTCGGTGGTCTCGGTCAAATGCCTGGCTGGTGGTACAATGTGGAATCAACTTCGACTTCTCATCTTCTTATCCAGCTTAAGCTTGCTATTGATGCTGCGCTTAACTCTAAGACTGATGTTCGGGCAATGATGCGTGCGAGATCCGCGAAGCAGCGTTTCCCCGTTGCTCAATGGGTTGAAGATCTCGAGATCCTGCAGTCTACTGCGATTGGTGTTCACTCCAAGGAAGCCTCTAAGGGCCACAGCCGACCCATCGGCTCTTCTGGTACATCGACACCTGTTGGAGGACTTGGATCTCCTACTTTGGGAATGACCCCAGGATCTTCACCTGGTATTTCCAGAGACAGCAGTTACTCCAACTTCAACCAGATCACCGAGCTTCGCCCACCACGCAAGAATGTTTACAGCAGGGAGATCAGCCCATCTGAGGTCGAAAAGCCTACCTCTGGATTGAGTCGATCTCTTTCTCTTGGTGTCCGCTCTGGACCTGGTCATGTCCCGCGTCGTGGTCGTCTTCAGAAACCTGGAAGGGATGCCAACGAAAGGGATGCTTCCGACGCCGATGGTAATGGCGAAGAGAGCAGCGACGAGGATAGAGCACACAGCATGTACGCTGATGATGAGTACACTATCTCCCCAGCCCACATTGCGGAGTCAGAGGGAGGCCCTTCATCTCTCAAGCGCCGCTCAAGCCAAGATTCCCTCAGACCAAGATTCGCTCTTCCATCAAGTGTCCCCGGGACACCACCAGGTTCCGGACAGCTTGCTATTCCCCCTCGACCATTCCTTGGAAGAAACCGCAACAGCAGTACATCTGTTCTGTCACTTGACTCTGTAGTTGGGGACAAGAAGGATTTCAAGCTGCAGAAGGTTGATCCATTCTTCACGGACAGCAATGGAGAATACTATCAGAACTTCGAGCATAAATTGCAAGATCTGAACGGATCGAACTCAGAGGGCCAGTACTGTATTGAAGAATTTTTGGTCAAGAGTGAGCAAGACTGGTTCGACAGGTTCAGAAACGCAAAGCTGGGTCGAAACAAGTCACCAGCTGTATCGGTTTTCCAACACTCTCGCATCCATAGCGAAGTCCCTCCTACCCTCTCCTCCTTCAACGACGAAGGAACCGCCGTCCCCTCGACTGATGGTGAGTCTTCAGCTTCTGATGACGAGTTCCTCTTGGGTAAAGACTACGTTCCTCCCACTGGCCTTAAGAAATGGATGCAGATCAAGGTTGGTGACTGGCCCGTCTATTCGGTTTTCCTCGCGTTGGGCCAGATCATCGCTGCAAATTCGTACCAAGTTACTCTTTTGACTGGCGAAGTTGGTGAGAGTGCCGAGAAGCTTTACGGTATCGCAACCACATATGCTGTGACATCCGTCTGTTGGTGGATGCTGTATCGTTACTTCAAGTCGATTGTCACCCTTTCCACTCCTTGGTTCTTCTATGGTCTGGCCTTCCTCTTGATTGGGTCTGCTCATTTCGAGCAAGACTCTTTCCGACGCGGATGGATTCAAAACATCGGAAGCGGCTGCTACGCAGCGGCATCATCAAGTGGCTCTATCTTTTTCGCATCGAACTTCGGAGACGAGGGCGGTGCTCCAGTGGAGACATGGATCTTCCGTGCTTGTGTTATCCAAGGTATTCAGCAGGTATACGTTATCGCACTCTGGTACTGGGGATCAACACTCTCGAAGGCCTCCAGCCAGGGTCTTTTGACTTCCGACAACACTATTTCCAACACTTGGAAGATGACGTACGTAATTCGCTATGGAAACTTTCATATAGCTAATGCTAACATTCAACAGTGCAATTTGTTACCCTATTGCGATTTTCCTCTGGGGTATCGGACTTCTTCTCGTCTTCGGTCTGCCCAACTACTATCGCCAGAAGCCAGGCAAGGTTCCTTCATTCTACAAGTCCCTTTTCCGTCGCAAGATTGTTCTGTGGAACTTTGTTGCCGTCATTCTCCAAAACTTCTTCCTCAGCGCACCCTACGGTCGGAACTGGAGTTGTAAGTCCAAATCTCCTTTCCATCGATTTTAAGAATTTCAGCTAATACTTTGCAGTCCTTTGGAGCTCCAATTATGCCTCTGCCTGGCAGGTTGTCATTTTGTGTATCATTTTCTTTGGTGTGGTCTGGTGTGTTTTCCTCTACGTCGTGAGTCGCTTTTCCAAGCGCCACACTTGGTTCCTTCCTATATTTGCTTGTGGTCTTGGCGCACCTCGCTTCATTCAAATCTGGTGGGGTATTTCCGGTATTGGTTATCATCTGCCATGGGTTGCCGGTGGTGCTACTGGTGGCGCACTGGCATCGCGAAGTGTCTGGCTCTGGCTGGGCGTTTTGGACTCCATTCAAGGTCTCGGCTTTGGTATCATTCTTTTACAAACTTTGACCCGAGTGCATATGTGTTTCGCCCTCATTGCCTCGCAGGTTATTGGCTCTGTGGCAACTATCTGCGCAAGAGCCTTCGGCCCTAATAATGTTGGCCCAGGGCCCATCTCCCCTGACTTGTCTAAGGGAGGTGACCAGCTGGCCAACGCATGGTTCTGGGTGGCTTTGATGTGTCAGTTACTTGTCTGGTATGTTTCCCTCCTTTATCTCTACTTTCGCTTCATCCACTAACAGTATGATACAGTGCTGGGTTCTTACTCTTCTTCCGGAAAGAACAGCTTTCCAAACCTTAATGTCTTTCCCACACTCCTGCATTCGCAGGCGGCCGTTTGGTCGGTACATATTTTGATGTCGTCAATATACCTGTATTTCCTAGTTTTTGTCTTTCTTCTCTTCAACTATAATATAGCTTCATGCATAATGATCTAATCTTGTCACATGAATATAAAACCATATTCAAATGTTTCCCCAGAACGTGTGTCCACCGAAACTGTGTATTCGTGTAAAAAGGATGCTATCAACCTTTATTGCATAGGCAAAAGGGGCTGTACAGTATGAATTCTCTCATCAGTTGACTCGAGATATACGTAGTCACTGTTAGGCGACTCGTAACGCCCTCCACATTCGTCTTGAATCTTCTCTGCTGTTTCCGTCGACAGCCAAACATATCTCCCCACGCATCCCACATCCGCTGGTCTGCTCCCGTAAATGCTGTGGTTTTCGGCCCATCCAGCTGTCATAGAAGAAAAGTCAATAGAGCTGTAAGCTATCGACTGCCTGGGCTCCATGTCAGCCTCCAGGCTGGCTTCATTCGCATCGTAGTCGCTAAAATCTGCGAGCTCTGGACTTTCAATGTCTGTATTCCTTGCACATTCTTCCAAATACTGTAGGTAGAATGGGTTGCCACTTCGTTTCGCGGCTGCGAACAAAGCTTCGCGAGGAGGGGGGTTCAATTGTCTGAAAATCGGTTCATAGTCGCAAAGCACACAGGTGATTGCCACCTGAAGCCTCATGGAAGGACACTTTTTCGCCAACTCATAGCAAGTATTGTAATGAGGCATTACGGGCCACCAGATCATCCAGGGGAGGCAGTCTGAGTTATTTTCAATGCCGCCCACTTCATTGCTCATTATTTTGCGAGCAGTAATCGCGGTGCGGATTTTTCGACTTTCTTGCTTATTGCCTTCGCTGAGCAATTTCTCCGGGATAATCGCTCGTCCGGGATTTATTTCCATCTGATTGGCCCACCATCTAGCAAAGATTGTACTATGATGAATTCCACGTAGGATACAATTCAGTTCCGTAAAGGTTCTGAGTCTCCGTGGATGCATCAAGCGGGCGTATCTGTCCACATTACCATCCCATGCAGCCATTTGTGTTTGAAGACGTTTCTCAAGAACTGGGAGGTCAGGTGGAAGAGGCATCCATAATTGGTCAGAGTCGCCTGGGCCGAGTGTAGCATCACAATCTACTAGACTGATATCCTCCAAGCCAATAAACCCGTCTTCTTCAATGTCGATCTCATCTGCAGTCGTATCTGGTATGTTCTTGGGAGGGCGGGCACGCTGTTCAAGAGCCCACCTGGGTTTTATATTTCCATTTAGAGATGCGGGTGTTTGTGGGCTTTCAGTATTGACAGATCGAGTAAAATCATCCATGACAGCATACCTTCGAGGAGCCGACATAATAATCTTATAGATATCGCCGTGTTTGTCCACCTCACGAGCTTCCTCGGCAATCGACACGTCAGGTAGAATGTCCAATTCTTTGTAAAGATCGTGATACGATGCAACAGCACAGGCTCGACCGACTTGGTATTTCATAGATGGATACCGACGGGAAACCTCACGGTAGGTCTCAACGGATGCCTGCTCTGGATACCAGATACAGTATGGCTGAGTGACAGGATCCTTCATCTCTGGAATAATATCACTCATTATCAGGCGGGCATTGCGGGCACGGGAGAACTGATGAGCGTGGCTATGATCGCCAGAGCGTGCGAGTAGCTCAACGACTGCTGGACATTTCGCGAATTCAAGCGAATCACGAATTCCGCGGATAACTGCTCGGCGATGCCAAAAAGAGTTCAGATCATTCGGGAGTTCTTCCCCCTTCATTGCCGCGATACATTGCTTGATGTTGTATTCATGCGAATGTTTGTTGCCATGACCTGACTGATCTTTGGGGAAGTCAAAGGAGCTTCCCCCCGTAACCTGGTCATCGTTTGCTTTGGTAGCCGCCATTGAGATAATGTTGAGGGATATCAGTGACGATATTTGGTGAATGGATATGAAGGGAAAGAGGTGAGAATCAATTTTTCAAAGCGCGGAATGTACCGGTGACTAGCGAAGGGTCGAAAATGAAGGCAGAAAGCAAATTTACTTGTCGTTTGCCGGCTACGCGGAAATATTTACTCACTTTTCCCCTCATCAATTATAATCTGATTTTTTTTTCGTTCATGTTATCCTGTAGTTTAATATCGGCCCCATGTTGCCTTGCTGCCCGACCACCCTCATGCACCCGCGAACGATAGAAGTTTGTCGGAGCTGGCCCCCGGGGCTGCCATACGTTTACATACTAGTGTACAAAGTGGGCAGTGTATTTGAGAGCCTTTCTCGAGGACATCGCGCTAGTCTCCATTCAAGACGGTCGGCGATTTTTTATTCAGAAGTTCATCTTGCTGATTCTGACCAATGAGGAGGGAAACATGCACTGAATCCCGATGGCATCAATGACTCCCTTATCATCAGCTGTGATTCTAATTGAGCAGGATAACCTGTGCATTTACTGCTTGCGTGATGTGAAAACAATCGGCCATTTTGTATATTCAGTACTTGGAAAGAATGCAGCATTCAGAATTGAATTACCCACTTAATGGCACTAGTATGGAGATAGTAATAGAACTGGATGGCGAGGGAGAGACGATGCGAAACCTGGAGTGCTACATCGGCTTCCGCCTCGTTGCCTTAAGAGGGAGATCGCCACGGATATCTCCATCACCTTCGAAGGGAAGCCCCTACTCTAAACAATGCCGGTTTAAATTGCTAGAGAATATAATCCAAATTAAGTTGGGCTTCTCAAAATCGCCCTGACCTCCGATGAAAATGTAAAGAACAAGGTGAAGAGCGTCCAAAGTACGAAGAGCTGTCTCGCCGATAGTTTGAGCATTGCGCGATAAGATACGCGATAAGATCTCGGTTTAATTCCGCTTTCCGTGCTCAGATCCTCAGTCTTCTGTTCTTCCACATTTTCGACGTCTGCTGCATGAAGCCGCACTTGAAAAGACAAGCTGATACTCAAGTCTCCGACGCTCCTAGGAAAAGAGCGAAATATACCCAAGTAGCATGGTGCGTCAGGTTCCCAGCTGATTCCGAGCCCCCGCCTGTCTCGGCTAACCGTTGTCAGCAACGAGTGCAAGCGGCGGAAGCTGAAATGCAGCGGTGGTGAAGTCTGCACACGCTGTACAAGGAATAACATTGATTGTATTTATCCCTCAAATCGTCCTGTTGTCTCCCCATTGGAGACGGAAGGAGGAGATGCTCGGTATGCTATTATCTTATCAAGCGCCGTGCGCCGTGCTGCGTCTGATGCTAATGAATTGTCGCAGACAATCATCACAGTTTAACAGGATTGACCGCCATCTTGAAAGCCTTCGAAACGAGATAAATACCATTTCTGTCCGGCTCCATGAGCTTGAGTCAGTGAGTCCTTTGGCTTCTTCTAAACTGTCGCCTAGTGTGACCGCTGGAGCAGCTGGGCTGCAGCGAATTTTGAATGCGCCCAAGTCTCCGACGTTTGTTGGTCCTACAAGCGCCGAGTTTGGTCTTGATGGTCAACGCTTAGATGGCTCAGCTCCTGACGATGAAGAATGTACCGTCGAACGTGAAGATGGAAGGAGTGACTCCAACCAATCAACCCCTGCCCCTTCAACGTTTCAAACATCTGAGAGAGAAATGCCCTCTGATGGGGATCCATTAAGGGGAATAGGTTTAAAAGAGACGCTTCGGCTGATACAAGTCTATGAAGATGCTGTAGGCATTATGTATCCCTGCGTGGATTTGACCAGCCTGCGCACATATGTTGTCCAGTTTTATCACACATACGATCCCGAAATTGATAACATGACGATGCCAACCCCTGCTGAATCAGATCAAGATTGGTTTTATGCACGCGATGTTCAAGTTCTTAAGATTCTTCTGGCAATAGCCCTGCTAGTCGAGTCCCATGGACAAAGCGAGCGTGCAGCTAAGCTGGCTGACAGCGTGGAAGATCGTTTTGCTAGTCGGCTGAAAATTGCCGAGATTGATATGAAGGAAGTTCTTCTGTTGGTTTTACTGGTGAAATCTCCTCCCAACGCTCATAATTATACTGCGTTCACTAATAGTACTAGTCTATATTTCACTCCTATCGTGATGATGAAGTCATCGCTTGGCGCCTAACCGGCATAGCTGCGCGGGGCTGCATGGAACTTGGTTTGCATTTCCAAGAAACGTGGCAAAAGGCTGGAGGTGTTTTCCCCGGGGCTTTGGAATGGATGTGGGCAAGTCGCTTGTTCTGGTGCATCTATGTGCTGGATCGGAAATGGTCATTCGGCACGGGGTTACCATTTGCAATTCAAGACTCGGATATGGATACAGATCTACCCGAGCCAGGTCATTCAACACCATACTTGATGTGCATGATCTCTTATGCTCGCCTCGGAGCTAAGATTTGGGGCCTGGTGATCGGGTGGTCAAACCGGTCGCGCCAAGCAACTTCCGAAAGCTGTGCAATTTTAGATGCACAGGTTCAACAATGGGTCCATTCAATACCTCCGGAGCTACGATTTGATCCAAACTGGCGCTCACCCTCTGGTCCGAATCAGACGGACAGGACGATGATGTTGCAAGTACTTCTTGCTCTCCAAGCGAACCAATTGCGTATTTTGGTCTATCGGCAAAATCTCGTTAGTAGCGAGCGCATTGCCGAAAATCTTTCTGGTGCATCGATTGCAGTGGATACGGCGAAGAAAACCATACACATGCTGGAATATTTCAGCCGGGTCTCGAATATTTACTTCCATCGCCCGGAACCTTTCAACTACTTTCTGATATCTGCAATGGCAGCTCTGCTCTTGGCTGTTCGCCATGCGCCAAGCAGTTTTACCCATACTTGCCAGCCTGAATTCTATACCGCGGTGCATATCGTTCGTCGATCTGCCACCCGTGCGCGAACTTCTAGGCGTTTACAAAAGATCATTCGCAGCCTCAAACGTATTCAAGTTGTCTCCAACTCACAAGGTCACTCTTCAAAATCCTCTTCAAACTATGCAAACCGTATGTCAAATTCTTCAGCTACTATTCCAGAGGTGATATCAAGGACGCACTTGACTCCCCAGTACACATGGGGAAACACTCCAGTATCTTCAGAAAGGGACTCACCTATGACGCAAAAGCTTGCTTCCGTCAACAAAGATCGGCGAAATTCTACCCCACGTCTTTCGTCCACATCCATGTGGCCGCTCTCACCTGGTCCAGCGGTGGAGGCAGAGTCCAACAATTGTGAAGATCTGAGTAGCTTCTTTGAGTATGCTGGGGACCTATACTTCGACCCAAGTATCGGATCAAATCTCTCAGATGGAGTAAGCATGGAGTTGCCGCATGCTGGGAGCTCGCTCATGTCAAATGCATTCGATGCATTTCAAGCGGAGGATCAAGAGCTGACTCGTGCGATGGCTGGCCTGCTGTAAAGATTTGAAATTCTAAAAAATTACGCTTTGGCCATCGAAACTTTTCGTTTGGACGGAGTCATGAAGATTATGGCGCCAGGTGACTTTGGCAAAGCTGTGACGAGGCGGTGCTTTGGAGCATGATGTCAATATTCACACAGCCGCAAAATGGGGCCATTTTACGAGATCCACATACATTTACAGTCTTTCCGCTTCCTGTATACACATTATAAAATATTTAAATGTCGCGCCCCCGGAGAAGCCTAATTATCTCGTTCACATTCTACTATGGAAAAGTCCCCCAATCCTCTTGGGTCTCTTGTGCCCGACGGCAGTGAATATCAATCCGCCCTCTTCATAGACCTCGGTCTGCGGAACTCTAAGTCCATCGTGACAGATGCTCGTAATCAGCAGAAGCCTCTTTACGAAGTCTCTTATAGATCTGAAAGACAAGATGGGCTAAGCATGAGGCTCCAGCACGGAACCAGACACAACAACACCAACACAGAGACAAAAGTCCATGAAAACAACACTTTCCATGACAACGTCATCAGCACCGGAGTTGTTGCAGAATATGGAAATGTCGCTCGATATAGTTATTGCGGTCCCGAAGTGACTCTTCAACCAATCGAAAGTGGCAATTCTACAAAAACCCAAAGCAAGTCCTACAACTGGACTTCCAGCACGCGGGGTGATCCCAGAAGGCTCACTTGGCAAGGTGCAACTAGCAAAAGGTGTTCTTCCTACCAATGCCTCGATGACGTTGGAGCTAGAGTTGCCGAATTTACCAAAAATGGGAAGGGAAAAGTTGGCAAACTTGAACTGATGGGTTCACTCGCTTCAAGTGAGGTATTCAGAGACGAAATACTGACAACCTGCATCCTTGTTGTTTGCCCGAACCTGCTGCGCACGAAAAGCAAGGATAGGCTTTTAGGATCAATTTCGGGTTTCTTTAGAAATGATGATGAGGTGGCTCCTACCAGCACGAATGGCTTTGATACTTGGACCCAGATGGGTATAGCCAGTGCTGGTCCGATGGTGTCTTTGGGAAAAGGTCATCCAAGATAGCCGTTCTGGGTAGATTTTGAGATTATTAAAGGAATTGTTCGAGACATCAATTTTCAAAGTCTTTCGCATGTTAGATTGTTCCTTCAGTCTGCATCTGTAGAGCTAGCAATGGCTCTAGTAGCCTCCAAGTCATGAGTGAGCTTGTTGATCTTTCTTTCCAAAGCTTCTATACAGTCATTTCCTAATGGAAGCCGGAGATAATCGAAGCCCCCCTCAACAGCATCTAAAATCGCTTTAGCAACCTTTTCAGGGTCGCCCTTGACAGAGGATGGTATATGATCTATGCCACGAGCACCAGAAACCATTTTCTCAACAATAGTATCTCGATATGGCTCGCTGAAACCTCCGTTGTCTTCATGATGAGCAGGAGTAATGAGACGACTGGAAAAAGGCGTGCGAAAAGCTCCTGGCTCAACAATCAAGATTTTAATACCGAATTTCTCAACCTCGTACGAGAGAGACTCATGCATTGCCTCAACTGCCCATTTGCTAGCGGCGTAGGTCCCACGGCCTGGCTTTCCTTCAAACCTGGAGTGGAGCGAAATGAGATTTAGCGCCGAATACAAACTTGGCGATTAGAAGTCGCAGTGTGTGTTTGAACTTACCCAGCGCCACTGCTAATGAGAACAACATTACCAGATCTCTTCACACGCATTTTAGGAAGCAATGCATGTATCAAGCGGATCGGACCGTAAAAGTTGACTTCCATTTGTGCTCGCATCTCATCTTCGCTAGTTAGCAGCGCGATTAGCAAGTGCTATGGAGCAAAATGTTTTCCAGAAAAGTGTACCTGGTGTCCTCGACACCTCCAATGAATGCATATCCAGCGTTATTGACCAGGACGTCAATATCGTACTTGTCGGATAACTCAACTACTGAGTCGTATGCTGCCGTGCTCCCGGGATCTAATTTGAACCAGATGCCTCCTCCCTCTTGAAACCCAGGGAAATTATTTTTTGCTTTTTGGATGTTGCGCGTACCACCTATGACCTTATGTCCCGCCTTGAGTGCAAGAGATGCGAGGGATAGGCCAAATCCCGACGAGGCACCCGTAATGAGCCAAGTGGACCGACGTGGAGTTTCCATCGTTACTGTCCTTTTTAGATTCTTGTTATTTAAGCAGATGGTGCATGGTTTCGTTTGATTTATACTATGCCATAAGATGCAGCGAGATGACAGGTCTTGATGACAGTCATAAGCTCCGAGCGGCGTTATCGGGTTTAGTGATCATATGGTGGAGACATCCTTTCCGCTGGCTCTAGTTAGAAAACAGCCCTCAAGACCTATGAGGAGACGTCAGAAATACGAGAACTATAGATCAATTTGGGTCTTGAATGAAACTGCTAGTCTTGTAACATGGAACGATTTTAATATTTAGGGCACGCTCGCTTCCCCTCGAGATTGCAACATAGGAGAAGCAGTAGGCTATATGGCATAATGATTTAGAGCTCAACCTTCAACGAAGACGCAGACGACCCTCTGACCACCGCGCGCGAGCCTTCTCCCACCAGCCAGGAAGTTCATAAGCCCAGTGGGTCAGCATGCCAGCCAGGAAACCGAGCGCATCATTCTTGAATCCTACAAGCAAGCCCACAGTTACCATCATCACTGTCCATCGTCGCTTGCGCTCTTCTTCATTGGGCCCAGGACTAAGGTGTTGTTCTGCGGTGGCCAAAAGACTGTTTTCATCTTGGCTCAAATCCCGGGCACTAGAAGTATTGAGGCTCTCGCCGACACTAACGAGTTCAAGACCAGCCGCAACGACCATTATCCCAAGGAATGCGGCAGGAAAGCTTTTAAGCAAGTCAACCAGCGTCTCCCCGAATAACAAGCCAATGACGACCTTCAGGGCGCCGTAAAAGATGATGCTTGCACCAGAGCGAGCACCAAACCGATATTGAGCCGCGAGACCGCCAGATCCATGACAGACGGGCATAGCGCCGAACCAGCAGCCGATTAAATTCATACCCGCTACACTCAGACCAATGTGCGTAATCGAAGGTGTACGAACACTCGGGATGAGGTCATTAGCAAGGTGAACGACTGCTATGATAGAGTTGAGAGTTGTAAGAGGAAGCTGCCCGATGCCCGCATCGATAGCCCCAACCTTCCACTGATGAGGGGATGGGAGAACTGTGAAAGGATGCCATATCTCGAATCCAGGTAGACGAGCAGCCAAGGCCGTGCGGATGATTGCAAATATCAGACCAAGCAAGAGTAACACCAGGGCGTATGGAACCTTTCGAAAAATGTTCGTGACTGTCAAAGCCAGGAATGCAGCAAGGGCCCAGATGCGATTGTCAGCCCACGACGGAGTGACCCATCCGAGGGGTAGCAGCATGCTACTGCAGGCAGAGATCACAAGTGACAAGCCTGCGCCGACTTGAATACCTTTGACGACTGGGATTGGAATGACATTTGCGAACCAGTGCAGCAGACCTGTGACACTGAAAACAAGGACAGCTGCGCCAACGAAAATGCCGGCTGCTGCAATCGAGCTATTGGAAAAACTGCGCGCAATAGCTACAGCAGCTATGGCTTTCATAGGCTGAACTGGCAGCGGGATCCCGAAAAAGAGCCCTGTCAGTATGTTGTACACCCCAGAGAAGATCAGAGTGCTGGCCAGGGACACAGTCCCGTTGACGGATAGCGCGATCGCGATAGGTAGAAAGGTCCCAAGGTCGCCTAGAGACCCCGAGATCTCGGCAAGAAAATCATTTTTGAAAATGCGTAGATTGCGTTTGTTAATTTCTCTCAGCGTCTGAGCCGCCATGTTTACTGGGATTTGGGAGATGAAGGAACTTGGGGCGGAGGCAGCGCGGAGATGCTAATTAAGATCGGGGATCCCCGCACTTTGAGTGACAACAGGCTGGACTGTCCGGTTTGAGCTGATTCAGGTCCACAAATGATTTTCATTCCATCTGATGTATCTCATGTTCATTCGCTCGACTATGCATGCCGTTCAGGTTGGTTTTCTGCAGGAAGCTGTTTGTTGTCAGATCTGAAATCGAGTTCCCGGCCACACATCAGCCAGCCACCTGCGGCCCGAGCGGACTGCCTACGTAAGGTAGCCAAGATGTTTGCTTTTTCGCATCCTGCTTATGGGCTTTCCTGCTATTTCCGCGGAGCTTTTTGCTTTTATGTACTTTCTACTCCGTACTCCGTACTCGGCACGGATATTTCGAAAGTGAGGATCAAACAGAGACACCCGCAATACGATCGGCAACTATAAACCTTCTTCCAGGTGAGAGCAAACGCAATAGCAGAAGCCCGCAAAGACCAATTCAAGTTGCAAATAATTCTGGTCAATAACTATCTCCCCAGGGAACACATTTACGACAGTGCCCATGCATAGGAGAACCAGAAGATTATTCTGCTTGATTGGCTCCACGATCTGAAGCTAGCAGATCTCGAATATATCACTGGTTGGTTATATTATCACCATACTCATGTTTCTGGGGTCCATAGATTTGAAATTCAACTAGATGTTCTTGACGACCAAAATGTCTAATGTTGCAGCTCTCCGCTGAACGTTCGGCATGCGGATGTGTCTGTTCCGCCTGTGATAAGATAAGATAAGATAGAGCGAAGGCGGTGGCAGCCAACAGAACCCCCTCATCCCAAAAGAGCAAAGTACTGGAAGTCAAAATCAATGGCGGTTTCTCTTCAATATCACGCCCTCGAATATGCCCCCCACCTTTGCCGACGACCCTCTGACAATCTTGCCCCCTGAGATTGTTCTGCAGGTCTTGGAGTTCTCTCCCACATCCACCCTCGCCTCTCTGACTCAAGCCTCAACGGCATGGCACGAATTTATTGACGTCACACACCGAGATGCCATCTACGAGTCGAAAACCCTCCACCCAGCCGATTCCACGCGGGACCTGGCATTTTTAAACAACACGCGGAGCTTTTCCAAGTTTTTTGAAGGTACACAATCATGGAAAGATCTATGCAAGCGCCAGACCCTGCTCGCCCACAATTGGGCCGAGCATACTCCGGTCACACAGGAGTCGGTGCTGCAGGTTGGCAACGACCCCGTTTGGCGCTTTCGCCCCGATTTCAAACGTCGATTCTTTGTCTCTACATCTCATACTGGTGGCTTGAATGTCACGGATATGGACACCGGCCGAATTCTGTGGCGATTGCCCTCCACGCTGGATCGTGACAAGCACGCCGTTCGACCATACGCACATCTGGAATATCAAGATGGAATGGTTGTCTTTGATCGTGAAGGCGATGCAGTGGAAGTGTGGCAAGCAGATGTGGACGATGCGCCCCGCGGAGAATTTCGCCAAATCGCAGTCCTGAATCACGACTGCATGACAAGAGGCTTCCAGCTGTCTTACTGGACACTTTGCGTGGTGTCGAACCAAGGACATGGCTTTGTCTATGACATGACTCAGCGGCCCCCGCGCTTGACAAAGAAAATCGACATTGAGCATGGCGCTGTTGGTCACTTAGATCAGAGTCATGATGCCGTGATCTACTCCATCGGAAGCCGGGGCTACCACATCTACAGCAAGAGCTCAGGAACATACCTGGGCGCACTCCACCCATCTCGCTGCAAAGACCGGTACCATATTCGTGCTCCTCCAGCACCATCTCGTTCTGCGAGCGCAGTCCTGGCTGGCGCGGCCCGACATGGTCCTGCGCATCGCATTTTCCCTCCAGGCCCACCGCGAAAAGATTGCCTTGTACCAGTTGAGCTTTCACCCGGACCTCTTTCTTCCCCACCCTCGGATGCCGGACATGCGTATCACCAAGAAGACGAATGGGGCGCTGGAATGTTAGATGGAAATCTTTTCGTTGGCTTCTCTCGCGCTGGCCGTGTATTCGTATGCTCTGACTGGCGCAAGGCGCTTCACGATGAGGATAGTCTCCAAGCCAATAGTTCAATCATTGAATGTGAGACAGACGGGGCAAGCTTTGATCTTGGAGGATGGCTAGCCGTACGCAACCATCGTCTCATGTTTGAAATTCAGGACAGAATTTACGTGGTCGCCCTTGATGACCAAAACAGAATTCAAACTACCACTCCACCCCCGCGTGCTTCTTATGCATTGTTGACTAGCTCTGCGCCACAATTGGCAGTGCCCGTCAGCTTCATGACTTTGTGCGACGATGCAATCATGACCACCTACACTGTATGTTGCAGCCACGTTTCCCACCGGCTTTAAGAAAATACATGGACTAATCTCGGATATGATAGACTCTTGGCTGGCGCCAATCCCTCACGAACATTCCAGGCGATCTTCCTGCCACTCAACAACAGAATGAGAACCCGGCCCGCATCTTCCCAACGAAGGCTATTCGAATAGTCAGTCTCGCGCCCAATCTTTCTCGCGGGCCATCGCCATCCTCATCATCAACGAACACTCGAGAACAATCCGCGACTACCGATGACGATTTTTTAGACCCTACCAATCCATTGGGGGATGAAGCGTGGCGCTCCCAGGCAGCTCTACTAGAGCTTGTCAGTATGCTCCAGGATGACTATGATGATGTAGATGATCCAGATGGCACCATTGTTGCAGATCTACAGGCGGACGACCTAGCCGAGGAGGAGAGCGAAAGCGAGAGTGACGCCACGGAGGATCCGCATGAGACAGATGACCAACAGAATTAGCATCTACATGAACTGATACGACTAAACATAGAATCAGCGGTATTTACTAGAGAAAGAGGTAGAGGCAAACACATCCGAAATGATGAGCTTGCACCCTGTGTTCTAAGCTTCCAGACTATGGAGCTACTTTCTGTATCGTAGACGCGACATGACTTCCTCTCTCCGCATAGCCATTTTTTTCATAGCGAACTTCATCCTGAGAATGACTCCGAATTGTTCTTCATAGACGTGAAGTGTCGCTACAATCCATAGTTGCATCCGGCCAATCAGCCGCGGATTACTCATCCAACAATCACGCCATCGCCCTAAACTGTTTTGGAGATTTTTCTATGAGTCGAAGAAATTGACCACTCGTGATCGTCTGAGCAATTAAAGCGAGTAATACCTCCGAGCTGATTGCGTTTCTTGAATTTTACAGAATCTGTGGCAAATCCATATATTGGCTGCAATCACCCCTGTTGCCCCTCGTGCAGCTTCCTGCATCCCACCGATCCGATAGTCCGCGGGGATCCTTATCGGCGGCTTATCGTCCCAATCGAACCCGATCTTTTACTCATTGCGACGTTCTCCGCGGAGGTCTGCAAAGTCAAAAAATACTCTAATCACCATTTCTAGAGAGTGGTCACGAGTGACAGCCTGGTTATCTCGCGCTCTTCTTGGCCTTGCAACGAGCAAGAGTCGCCGATCTTTCTATATCTCACATATATGGTCCGCTTGGCCTAGCGATATCTACTGCACACGACAAAATGAGAGACGCCTCCAATGGAGCAGCGACACCTGCGCCGCTGATGGTTGCGTGGAGTGCTCAATCGCAGACCCACCTTATAATCGGATGCAGCTCTCTAGCTGCTGCGCGCTGTGCAAGGAGCTTGGAAGTCGGCGCGCGACCTATCGTCATTGCGCCACAGAGTGCGGAGGTGCATTTTTCGCTTGCAGAGTACATATCGAAGGGCACCGTGCAATTGATATCTCGCGAATTCAAAGATGATGACTTGAAAACCCTTGGTCGAAAGGAAGTGGATAATGTGGTGGACGCAGTCTTTGTCACACTTGGTGGCCAGCATTCCCTCAGTACGTGTGACTTGCTGAGCCCGATTAATTCCAAAGCAGAAACCTAACAATAAAAACAGGCCCTCACATCTCCCAAATATGCCGCCGCCTCAGAATCCCTGTTAATGTATCCGATGCTCCGGACCTCTGTTCCTTCACACTCCTTTCTACCTACTCGGACGGACCACTCCATGTTGGAATTACAACCTCTGGTCGAGGATGCAAACTTGCATCAAGACTACGACGAGAAATCGCAGCTTTCCTCCCAAAGGACCTGGGATCTGCCATAGATAGACTAGGTGCCGTGC
Organism: Tympanopsis confertula; assembly: GCA_026745395.1. Classification (NCBI taxonomy): domain Eukaryota; kingdom Fungi; phylum Ascomycota; class Sordariomycetes; order Coronophorales; family Scortechiniaceae; genus Tympanopsis; species Tympanopsis confertula. Next base: position 19,615 of record JAOYNU010151933.1, read on the forward strand.
GCCGAAGCCTTTGGGAAGAAGACCACGCCACAGGGCTCAGCAACGCTGCCCTCGAAGGAGATGATGACGACGATACAGCAGGCCAAAAGCACACATTCAACAACTTGGTGACTGAAGATGATGTTGCAGCCGCAAAGACAAGGCGCACGCGCTGGTTATCCCAAATCTGTGAATATTGGCCACTCCGAAAATTGACCACCATCAGCGACGCCGATATCGGCGAAATCTTGAAAGCCTATACCTCCACCAACAACATTAAAGAAGTAAACGGCTTTTTCGAGCTGTCAAAGAAAGGCAAAATCATACTTGCTGGCTCTGGGCCTGGGCACCCAGATCTGCTTACCCGTGCGACGCATAACGCGATCCAAAATGCCGACATCATCTTGGCAGATAAGCTCGTTCCGTCGCCTGTTCTGGATTTGATACCCCGTCGAACAGAAGTTCACATTGCGCGCAAATTCCCTGGAAACGCCGATCAAGCGCAGGAAGAATTTCTTCAGATGGGTCTTGCCGCGCTGCGGAAGGGACAGCAGGTTCTCCGATTAAAGCAAGGAGACCCTTATCTGTATGGTCGGGGCGCCGAAGAATTTG
>JAOYNU010152044.1:6342-20197 GCA_026745395.1 Tympanopsis confertula
CCTCATTTCCGCAAGTGCTCTTGTCCCATATCAGCTGTGCCGTAACTTGTGCTTTGTCAGATTCCTGGAAACCTATAGGATTTGCTCGGGGTTGACGGATCGTACGGATCCTTCGTTCGCTCTCGATGCGGAGTATACGAATTTATAAGCCTGATTGCCTCATTTCCGCAAGTGCTCTTGTCCCATATCAGCTGTGCCGTAACTTGTGCTTTGTCAGATTCCTGGAAACCTATACGATTTGCTCGTCCTTTTACCCCCCTCAGCGGACTTTGCGCCTCCATGCCACGCGATAGAGTGGGCCACCCGTTTGGGCTCGCCTCTTCGCACGGTTATCGTACTAGTGCTTGAAGAAGTATACTGGTTTGGTGATCCTCGACAAGTTGTAATCAGAGCTCAGACTAGGATTTATCTATAAAAAGGAATAAAAAGTGAAAGTACTATTTGATTAGTTTTCTCTTGTTTGAGACCGATATCGTAGCTCTTTAAAAGATAGTCCAAGAACGTGGATTTAGAGTGGTTTATCACCGATGGGAGGATAATTGATGTAACATCAAGAACCCAGATATGGTAAGAGGCTTACTGATTACAAATCATTTTCGTTGGAAAGCCCCACGTGACCCTGTTTGCGTTGGCTTTCTGTTACGACATTTTTATATCGAGTTTGACTGGTTGCTGGGTTCAAGAGATAGAGGGTATCACGTCTTGTATTGTTATTTGTTGACGACCAGGTCGGACGGTACATACCTATCCGGCTGAACAGATATTTTAATGATAAATATGATTGCCAACCTTGAGCCCTCCACTTCCATCTTCAGAGCCCTTGGCTTCATCAGTGACAGAGTGGAATCCATGGGCGTGTTGTTTGTAATGGCCCATCATTGCTCCTGATCGACTCTCTTTGAGCGGCGTTCCTGGATCATGACAGCGATTGATACTCGGAGTGATGGCAAAGCTTCTGGTCTTGAGGTTCTATTTCAGCAAACGCTAGACAGGTTGAAATAAAACCAAAGTTGATGACGAATAAGCCCAGTAGCTACGGGCGCCACCCACCCACCCTATCAGGCGAATCCTGTATCTATCTATACATCATTCAGAATCCAAATATAGATTCAGTCTCTCTGCATTGGAAAAGAGGGCCGGCAAAAGGACGCAGCACCCGTCTCTTGGCGCCCGGTGCACCAACGGATATGGATATGCCCGGCGCCTATCCGAGACTGGATTTTCATCTCGGGCGACTTATTAAGCAGCAACCTCGCTAGCAGCCAACAGTGCTGATGTTTTTATGTTTTATGTTTGACGGCCAGAGCACTGGTCGCGATGCAGGATTATTTGTGCGTCCGTCCTGATCCTTTGTTCGCCCTTGGCTTCCATCAGGTAGAGATATATCAACACTGGCTTGCCTGTTGAGCTGATGCGTCCTCGTTTCCCTTCAACTACACACACAAACACATGGTCTACGTTGAAAAGCACTCGGGGGATTTCAAAGGCAACACAGGAGAACACACAGCATCGACGAGAATCGTGCCTCCATCTCCAGTTTTTGACGCCGTTTTCGCCCCGCAGGCACCGACAATCAACAATGTGCTGCGATTGCTGCTGTGGCCTCAGGAGCAAATGTACCTTTATGATTATCGGTGCTGTCATCATGCTCGTCATCGTCCTTCTCGTCTTTGGCTATACAAAGGGATGGTGGTAGATGGAAACTGCGAGGGGGAGGCGATCGCCCTCTCCCACTCGGTGGGAGCATGTCATGTCATAGATGTATTATATGGGTTGTCAGCAGGACAGGTTTGGAGCAGGATACCCGGGGCGTGTTTGGGGGATGGCGTCTCAGGAACGGAGCACGGTGGGAACTGAGGCCTAGAATATGGGGCGTCGTTTTAAAATATTACGAGTGAGCAAGGTATAGTTCGTTGCAAGAGACACGATTGTCATGACTGCCCTTGAACGAGATCCACGAGCAAGTCACGACGCCATCAAATCGTATGCAGCAGACCATGCACGAAACCTTTTATCAGACATGGACCAAGAGGGATTGGTAAGAAGGGCAATATGCAGACAGAGAGGAGGGGTAGGAGACTGTTTGATAAGATGGAGGAGGACTTGAAGGATACTGGCCCGTCCCAAGCACCCGGCCGGGACCGCCCCCACCCTTATCGTCGATGGCGTTGGCCGGAATTCCCGACCCGACGACAACTCCTCATTCCTTGGATCCGATCGCACGTGGCGCACACGCATGGCTCACAACGTTCACCTTGGCTACCGTCTGAACACCCAGCACGTTGGCAGGCCTGGACTGGCCTTTGTGCTGCCCATATCTCCCTTCCCCTCCCCCACCCCTCACTCTCCCATTCCAGCGAATGCCCAAGGCCATGGCGATGGGCCGCTCGTGGGGGGTGTGTTGGGGGCGACAGAAAAAATGGGGCGGAAAAGATGAAAAAAAAGATGAAAAAAGATGAAAAAAATTACTGCCTTCTCAGGATCGATACAACAGCCATTCACACGTGGGAGACAAGTGGCCACGCTGGACAAGCAGAGGGTCCCTCGTTGGCCCGAGTGGGTGCGGTCTCGCCGGCCCAAGTGGACAACGACGATGGGCGAGACGAGATGATGCGGTATATGTAGAGGCCGATTGCGCATCCAGCAGCACATGCATTCCGGCGAGGACCACCTCCAGCAGCGATGAAGTTGATGCAGCTCCACGACATGCTTGCCACGGGTCTCGTTGCCGCTCGCGCTGCCACGGCAGCCGAGGCCTGGGCGTGGGAGAACGTCGCCATCGGCGGCGGCGGCGGTTTCGTGGACGGCATCGTCTTCCACCCGACCGAGAAAGGACTGGCCTATGCGAGAACAGACGTGGGCGGGCTGTACAGACTGAACGGCGCGGATGACTCGTGGACGCCGATTACTGATGGTATCGGACACGACGATCAATGGTTTGCATGGCCCCAGAGAAAACACCAAGATGAACAGCAGCAAGAGCGGACGAAAACGCAAGCCGCCCAGCTGACAATGCCCAACTCGCAGGCACAACTGGGGAATCGACGCGCTCGCGATAGACCCTTCCAACCCGGACAAGGTCCTGGCCGCAGTAGGCTTCTACACCAACGAGTGGTATGTGTGGCAGCCAGCAGCCAGCACTGCATTCTTTGCCTGTCCTGACAAATCATGGCAGGGACAACCACAACGGCTCCATCATCGTCAGCAGCGATCGCGGAGCGACGTGGTCATTCGCCAGCCTGCCCTTCAAGGTAGGAGGCGGCATGCCCGGGCGCGGCACCGGCGAGCGGCTCGCCGTCGACCCGGCGAACCCATCCATCGTCTACTTTGGCGCCCGGAGCGGACACGGGCTATGGCGCAGCACAGACGGCGCCAAGTCGTTCTCCAAGGTGGGCAGCTTCACCGCCGTGGGCACCTATGTGCCGGACCGCAGCGACGGCTCCGGCTACGGCAGCGACGTCCAGGGCCTCAGCTTTGTGACGTTTGACTCGGCCTCGGACCGGACCGGCGGCGGCGCCACATCGCGCATCTTTGTCGGGACTGCGGTCGACAGCACGTCGGCCTCGGTCTACGTGACCACCGACGCCGGCGCGACGTGGACCCCGGTCCAGAACCAGCCCGTGGGCTACATCCCGCACAAGGCCAAGCTCCAGCCCGACGAGGGCGCCCTCTACCTCAGCTACAGCGACGGCACGGGGCCGTACGACGGCAGCATGGGCGGCGTGTGGCGCTACGGCATCGAGGCCTCCGAGTGGACCGACATCACGCCCGCCAACGGCACCGCGCTCAGCTACGGCTTCGGCGGCCTGTCGGTCGACCTGCAGCGTCCCGGCGTCGTCATGGTGGCCTCCCTCAACTGCTGGTGGCCCGACGCCCAAATCTTCCGCTCAAACGACTCGGGCGCGACGTGGTCGCCCATCTGGGAGTGGGTGTGGCCGGACCGCAAGCTGCGATACAGTGTCGCCGGGGCCGGCGCGCCGTGGGCCCATGGCGCCTCTTCTCTCGGATCCATGATCGAGTCCCTCGAGATCGACCCGCACGACAGTGACCACTGGCTCTACGCGACAGGCCTGACCGTGCGCGGGGGCCACGACCTGACCGCGTGGGACCAGGGCGGCAGCGTCACCCTGCACGTCCTTGCTGCCGGCATCAACGCCTTCACCGTGTCGGGGCTGGCGTCGCCGCCCAACGGCACCGAGCTGCTCGTGTCCACCACCAGCGTCGGCGGCTTTGCTTTTCCCCGCCTATCCGACCTCACAGCCGCACCCTCTTTTGTGTGGGACCCGTCCTTCCCCGTCTCGGTGGCGAGTGTCGACTACGCAGGCAACTGCCCGGGCCTCGTCGCCCGTGTGGGGACCGGCGCCGATGCCGATGCCGATGCCGCTGCCACTGCCACTGCCGCCGCCAACCTCGCCCTCTCGACCGACGGCGGCGCCTCGTGGGCGCCGAGCAACTCCACGGCAGCGTCCGGAGCAGCCGGTGGCGCCGTGGCAGTAAGCGCCGACGGGGACTGTCTGGTCTGGTCGACAGCCGACGCCGGTGTCGGCAGCGTCGCCATCCGCAGCGGCGGTGTGGCCGGGCCGTTCGAGGTCGTGAATGGCCTGGGCCAGGGCGCGCTTGTCGTCTCGGACAAGCGCGCCAGCGGATACTTTTACGCCGCCGCCGGATCCACCTTTTACGTCTCGTCTGACTGTGGCCGCAGCTTTGCGCCCTCGGGCCTTGTCACAGCAGCCAGCAGCAGCGCCGACGACGCCTCCTCTTCTTCCTCGGTGCTCCGGCCAGCCTCGATCCGAGCCCTCGCCGCGCACCCCGACGCCCGAGGGACCGTGTTCGTCTCCACCGACACTGGTATCCTGCGCTCGACCGATGGCGGCGCGTCCTTCGCGGCCTTTTCGCCCGCGAGCAGCCTCAACAACACGTATTCCGTGTCCGTCGGCGTCGGCGGCCAGCTTGGCTGGACCGTGTACGCGTTTGGCACGGGCCCGCAAGGCGCCAGGCTGTACGCGAGCAGCGACGACGGAGAGTCGTGGACGGACGTGCAAGGCGACGCGCAGGGCTTTGGCGCCATCGATGCCGCCACAGTGGCCGGGAGCGGGAACCAGGAAGGCGTGGTGTACGTGGGCACGCAGGGCCGAGGAGCGCTCTTTGCAAAACCAACGCTCAGGTGAAATCCCACAAAGCTAAAGGTGGTCGTCTGTCCTCCGTGGCAGGCCGAGGCGTGATGTATTTGCAAAGTCTCAGTTATCTGATGCCAGGGTGGGACGCCAAGAGCCACCTTGTGGAATGTATATATATATATACACACACATATTTAGTCGTGCGTCATTCATGGAAACCACAGATAAAACGTAGCTGGCTGCCAAGTCATACATGTTCGTCTCGACGACAAATCAACATGTCTTGGAATCATCCCCCAGTGCCCTCTTCTTGGTCTCCTTCACAAAGGCCTTCAGCTTGGCCCTGATGCTCAGCTTCTCGAGCGGCAACGGCCCTTCGTCGGCGCCAACGAGCCTCCTGACGACAATGTTGTACATGCCGCCAAACGCCAGGGCGATGGCGGTGGAAGTGAAGATGATGACGTTGTACGGCATGCTAAAGTCGGGCGTCGGGAGGCTGAGAAGAACGGCGGTGGTGCGCAGCGACGTGGACCGCCCCCCCGGCGTCGACGGAACGGTGCTGATGACGGCAGACGCCACGTCAAACCCGCGGTTGGCGTCGGGCGGGTACTCGGTGTATCGAAGGATGGACTTCTCAAAGTCATAGGTGAGGAAGACGGTGGACGCCGGCGGCATGCGCATGCGGAGCTCGAGCTGGGTGCCGCGAGCGCGGTCTTGGGCGGGACGGTAGTGCATCTCCTGGATTATGGGAGACGACGCGTCGTCGTCGGGCCATGGCGGGGATGCCGACGTCGGCCGGTCGGCCACGCGGGCCTGGAGAGTGTGCAGGTAAACTCGCATGAACCAGGGGAGGCTCTCCATGTAGACAAACTCGACCTCGGCGTCCGGGCTCGGATTCGTGAGGATGGTCTGCACCGCGCCGTGCTCCTGCCCGTAGCCCATCAGGCTGCGTTCCGCGTACAGCAGCGGCGTCTCGGGAGCCACGACATGAGAGCTGCCGTTTGTGGTGGCAGCAGCCCCCTGCCTGCTCTCGTCGTCCTGCCTGCTCTCGTCGTGCCTGCTCTCGTCGTCCTGCGCCACGGGCAGGTACATCTCAAAAGAGGCGTCGGGCTGTATCTTCCAGCAGCGGACGTCATCTTTCTTGATCTCGAGAGAGCCGTGCGAGGCGTAGACGGAGCGCGCCGATGGGACGTTGATGCAGATGGGAGCCTCGTTGGCCGGGTTGATGTCGGCGAGACAAGTGCCTTTGAGGTTCTTGCCGAACATCGTCGAGAGGGACCACTCGGGAGCAAGAAGGTGATCGATGGGGAGGCACACGTTGTTGGGCGAGTTGTACGGCTTGCTGGTGTCGCACTTGAGGTCTTGCCATGGCGGAGGGCGAGGGATGGGGTTGTCTTGAGGCGGCACTTGTCAGATTTCAGACACACACACACCACTCTCTCTCTCTCTCTCTCTCTCTCTCTCTCTCTCTCTCTCTCTCCCTCCCTCTCTCTCTCTCACCTCTCGGCCTCTTGGACCTTTCAATGTCGAGCACCATGCCAATTGTCTGCTCAATCTGGAGCACGCACTCCGGCTCGCCGCCAGCATCGCGCACACACACGGGCCGCACGTCAATCGCCATGCTCTGCCACGAGGCGTCAAACAGCTTGTGCCCATCCAGCAGGCTCGCGATGCCCGCCTTGCCCTTGCACGGCAGCAGCTTCAAAAAGGGCGTCAGGTTCTCGGTACACACCACCTCCCTGGGCAGCACCCCATGCAGCAGCTTTGCATTTATCGCCATGCTCCCGCCGGCGCCGGTGGAATTTCCAGCCTCCTCCCAGGCGTCGCCAAGGTAGTCGCCCTCGGGCCAGAACGACATGACCGGCCTTGTCGTCCTCGTCTCGTCGATGAAGTTGAGCGACGCGCAAAACAAGCCGCTCAGCGCGTTCGTGAGCGTGAGCCACTTGTCGTCAGCCTCGGCGTCCGTCTCGGCATCCAGCCACGCCCAGAGCTCGACGCCCGTGCCGCCCTCGCGCTGTCCATGCCAGGGCCGCGCGCCCCAGCGCTCGGCGTCCCACCGGCCCAGGCCAAAGCGCAGGTGCAGTTCACGAGTGGAGGCATGCTGGATGATCTGGGCGAGCGAGCGCGGGAAGAAGCGGTAGTTGTGCGAGTCGAACGCGGGGAGGCTCGTCGATGAGCGGAAGTTGAACGAGGCGAGCAGTGCCGAGTGTGGAAGAGGTCGCAGGTCGAGGTGTTCTTCGTATTCGGGCGGGAGGGACGACGTGGCAACGGTGGAGCAAGGGAGAACCGAGGTCAGCAGGAGGGGGAGAGCGGATGCTGCGGCCGCAAGGGGACGCATTGTGCGGATGATCTGGCGACGAGAGCACTCGGACCTGTTTACAATTGGGGGCAAAGAAGGATGATGTGAGCAGAGGTTCGAGCAAGGTTTAGCATAGCACGTGATATATTCACTCGCAGGTGGCGACAGCTGCTGTGAGCCCACTTAATTTTTCCCATTCGTAAGTAAACGCCTTTGTCTCTTCATCGATCGCATTCGCACTTTTATTTCTATCCCGTCAAGCTCTCTAGATAACCATTCAGATTTACTGAACAACCTGACCGCGATCGCATCACCAACTAGCCTTTGCGTAAAGCCAACCACAGATTTCAAGTTTCTCGTCCTCAGATACAATCTCCTTATCCCCCCCCTGATCTGTCGCAAATACCACGAAAAAAAAGAGAAAAAAAGAAGAAGAAACACAACGACCACGATCCCACGTCTCCAAGGACATCCCCTTCAAACCCGCCATCATGGCCGCCGAGCAGCGCAAGCTTCTCGAGCAGCTCATGGGCCCCGCGCACACCAACCCGATGGCGCGCGGGCCTCAGCTGGCGCTCACCGATCCCAAAGTCTGTCGCTCGTACATTGTCGGCACCTGCCCGCGGGAGCTGTTCACAAACACCAAGCAGGATGCCGGGCCGTGTCCCAAGGTGCACGCCGAGGCTCTCAAGGCCGAATGGGACGAGCTTCCAGAGAGCCAAAAGCAGCGCCTGGGGTTCGAGTACGACTACCTGCGCGATCTGCACAAGTACATAGAGCAGTGCAACCAGAGGATACAAAGCGCGCAGTTGCGGCTGGAGAAGACGCCGGATGAGATCCGGCAAACAAACGTCTTGGTACGCAATCAATCAGTGTGCTGCGGATGCCCAGGGCTGACAAGCTGATTGATCCTCGCAGCTCCAAACCATCACCGACCTCACAGCTTCCATCAGCGATGGTCTCCTCGAGGCCGAGATTCTCGGCGAGCTCGGCGAAGTCCACCGCGCCGCTGACGAGCTCTTTCGCATCCGCCAAGCCCAGCAATCGAAAGCCGAACGCGAACGCGAGCTCAAATCGCTGTCGGAGACCCAAGGGCCCTCGGGCCACCAGAAGCTCCAGGTCTGCGATGTCTGTGGCGCCTATCTCAGCAGGCTGGACAATGATCGTCGGCTGGCCGATCACTTTTATGGGAAGATGCATTTGGGATATGCGCAGATGCGCAAGGCATGGGACTCCTTCCCCAAGGAGAAGAGGGCGCGTATCGGCGGACGGGGCGACAAGGGAGGACCAGCAGCAGCAGCAGGAGGAGGAGGTGGAGGTAGTATCGGTGGCGGCGGCGGCGGCGGGTTCGATGACGACTTTGATAGGGAAAACAGGGACCGCGATCGAGATCGCGCAGGTAGGGAGAGGAGCGACAGAGGACCTGGTGGACCAAGGGGTGGAAAAAGTGGTGGAGCATATCGAGGACGCGGAAGGGGGTTCCGCGGCGGGTGGTAAGAGACGCGGCGGCCTTAATAATAATAATAATAGACGGCGGCGGGAATAGCAACGCTCCATGACCGAGACGAGTCCAAGTCGGGGTGCTGTCCCTCGTGATAAGAGCAGCAGCGTTACTGCAGCAATCCAGAATGAAAGATCTTGTCAGCCATCAACCAGCCTTATTCGCTATCCGATATTCATTATCCGCTATACATGTATATTGTAAGACAAATCCAGAAAAACAAAACAAGCCTTTGCAAGCACACTGCACATGGCCATCTCCTCCCTATGCCTTGGCCGCCTCCCTCAGTTTCTCGTCCATGGCCTCAACCTCCTCATCCCACTTGCCCACGGGGGACGGGAATAGTGCAGCCTCGCTGAGAACCTCGGCAGCCGTCTTGGCCGATGGGTTTGTGTTGACCTTGGGTGGTGTGTTGGCCGACGGCTTCGTTCCGGGAAGAGCAGGGAACTCTTCGGCCGCGAGGATCGGCCTGGCTGCCGTCTGGTTCCGAGGGTTGTAATGCCTCGGCGCAGACTCTTGGCCGCCCTCATGATACCGATCGCGGCGATCAAAGCTGCCATCACCTCTGCCGCCACGATTCCCGCCCCCCCGTGCCCCACGGCCTCCTCGCCCCCTGCCGCCGCGTCCACCACGGTATTCCTCGTTGCCGCTGCCAAACCCAAACCCAAACCGGGCGTTGCTGCTGCCGCTGCTGTCCATGTCGTTGCTGTCATCTCTGGAGAACCTGCTGCCAGCGAGGCCTCTCGGGGCAACCCGGCCACCAGACGGCCGACTGTCGTCCCATACGCCTCCCCATTTGCCACCATCACCATCACCAGCCGATGGCTGGCTATCGTCCCATACGCCTCCCCATTTGCCGCCACCACCACCACCACCCGATGGCTGGCTGTCCTCCCACACACCTCCCCATTCGCCGGCAGCGGCCTGCGAGTTCTCCGGCATCGTGTCTTGCTCCTTTTCTTCCGGCTGGGCAAATCTGCTGCCGGCCAGGCCTCTGTTGGCGAATGCGCCCTTTGCGCCTCTGACACCGCCGTTTGCGCCCCTGAATCCCCTCCTCGCGTCTTCGTCGTCGCGAGCCAGCTTCTCGTCGTCCCAGGCGGCACCTCGTTCGCCCAGAGCCTTGAGCTTGCGCGCCCGGTTCTTCTCACGCTCCTCCTCGAGTTGCTTGAGATCGTTGTCGGCCCTGCGACGGCGCTCCTGCTCGGCGGCGCGGCGGTTCCGCGCCTCCTCCATGCCCTTGGCGTAGGCCTCGGCGTGGGCGCGCTCATCCAGCTCGGCCTGCTCAAACTTGCGCGTCTTTTCGGCGTTGAGCAGACGCATGCGCTCCATCTTGTTGTCAAGTTCAGCCTCGGTCAGCTTGTTACGCGGGTTTGCGCCGGACTGGAGCCGCGCAGGGCCGGAGGCGGACGCGGCTCTGTCTTTGTCGGACGACGAGCCCATGGGCGGGCTGGCAAGATCCTGTGGAGAGTGCAGGTCGTCCTCGGGGACTGCAGGGGCTGCGGGAGCTGCGGTGGCGGGGTCGGCCGAGCTTGCAATGGACGGGGCAGACGGAGCAGAGACAGAGGCAGAGACAGAGGCAGAAGCGGCGCTGGGGCTGGCGTGCGGCCGGGCTCTGTGGCCTTGTCGATGGTGAGGCTGGGATTGTCTGGGGCGTGGCTGACTGGAACCTCTGTCGTATGCAGGTGCAGGTGCAGGCGCAAATGTGGGTGCCGGCGCAGGCGTGGGTTCGGCGGCCGGAACGGGCGCCAGCCCCAGCTCCAGGCCCGGGTCTTCTGTGAGGGGCTCAAAGTCGTCATAAAACAGATCGTCGTCTGTGCGGCCGCCAAACTGGTCCTCCATGTTGACGGCTTGTGGCCTTGCAGCGAGAGTTGAACTGGGCTTGCTTGCAGCGTGCGAGAAGTTAGGAGCCTTGAGGAGCGAACGACCCGGGCCTGGTATTTGGGTCGGGGCCGTAGATGGACATGAATGGATATGTATATGGTTGCATGTATATAGACACAGATGGACAGCTGGCGTTGGCAAGGCTTCTTTTGCCTGTGTCTCGGAGATATGTTGGCTGGCAGGGGGATGAGGAGGGGTGACGACGAGATGGGCCAAGTAAAACTTCTTCAGAGATGCGAGTAGCACCAGCTGCCGCCAGCCGCGCCAGACATTTCCCAACCTTAACTGACCCCGTGAAGTCATATGTATGATAAGTTGCTTGTAACCCGACACCTGGATACCGATGTTCGTATATGCAAAGGCTTCATATTTTCCAAGATATGTGAATGTTTAGCCATCCAGAGTTTCAGCAGCCACGATACTTCAGAGGACAATGCTTTGTTATGGGCATCTGGACATGTATCATATCAACACGTGTCAAGAGTGGCAGCACGTGTTGTGACTTTGCGTGCGAGGTGACACACGCCAAGCCCCCAGACTGATAGTTTATGGGAAATCACTTGCATCAGCAACCCGCAAAGAAGGATGTGGGGAAACGCGGGGATTTTCTGGTGCTGTTTGTCGGGGTTAGAGGTGATATCTGATAGCCTGAATGTTGTTGAGTGCTTGGTTGCAACCAAGATCGTCCCTCAACAAGTACTTGGGTATCACATGGGTCCTATGAGTACATGTACAGCCAAGGCTGTACTGATACATGTGCACTTTGGTCCAGATTTGATAATCGTGTCTGTCGTGTTATCAGGGATGGGCCATTTCTTGAACGTGCACGCGCCCTAACATCGTGATGGATCCTGGTCCTGAGCCCCCTGTGGACAGATGGGTCTTGGCATTCGAATCTTGAAACTCGATCAGGAAAACCCAAGTCCTTACCCCACAAGACCCGCTTGCGGTACTCCCTCGGTTAGTTTATTCTAAAGACACGATTGGCCCGAGTGCATGGATCCCGGTGATACGTTTTGGGCCTCGTTCTCTGAACATCAAGTCAGCATTACATAATAAAGTTACTTATACCCCGACCAAAGTGCGGAGCCAATCGTGGGGGATCTAATATACAAGACTATTTTATTATCAGATATTTGCATAGGCCACGATACAAAACACAGCAAGACGTGATACACTCTGTCTTTGAAGCCCAGCAGCCAGTATTAACGAGACCATAGTATACAAGTTATACTATTTGCTAGCTGCAGTAGTATCTACCACTCACTAACCCAGGACGCCAAGAGGTCGCTCGTATCTCGGCGAATTGCAAATTCCAGGTCATAACTTATTCCTTCATGCTTAATGCGCACAAGACATTACAGCCCAATAGCAGTGCGGCGGCAGAGACGACCAGTGTTGAAGCTACCCCGCATGACCTCGATCCAGACCGCCCTGGTGATAGAGCCAGGACCCCTAATGGGGCACGATGGAACGTTGAATCCTCAGACGCCACGTGCAACTGACGGCGTCTTGGCAATATGTGTTGTCTGTCGTACGAAGTTCTGTCTGATCAGTACAGATGGTGATAATAGGTAGCGTGTATGGAGAGTCACAAACAGTACCTCTTCCCCCCCACACACGCAGCCGCACATAAGATGAGCCGCACATAAGATGAGCAGCACATAAGATGACGGCAGGAGATCGCCCTTCCAACTTCCTTTTTTACTGTTGCTCCCAATCCCACTATCAGTCTCGTGACACCCAAGAGGTTGGCTGAGGCAGAACCCTTCCCCCCTCTCTACAAAGGCCCATCTCTATCTACGCATCACTCTCTCACAGACAACAGACAACAGACAAAGAGACCCAGAACGAAACCGCGCCGGACAGCACGCTCTCCCACCATGGCCGTCCCCACACGCGACAATGCCGACGACTTGCACCCACCTCACCACGGCATGTCGCCCGGCCGGTACCTGGCGACGCGCATATCGACGCTGAAGCCTCCAATGGCCAAGGCGCCGAATCCCATCAAACTGATCAGAAGCCTCAGTCCCAGGCAGTGGTCCTTCTTCCTCGTTGCTTTCGCGGCCTGGACATGGGATGCCTTTGACTTCTTCACCGTGTCGCTCACGGTGGAGGAGCTCGCCGAGGAATTCGACAGGACAAACACAGACATCACCTGGGGCATCACGCTCGTGCTCATGTTCCGCTCCGTCGGCTCCATCGTGTTCGGCATCGCGTCTGATCGCTACGGGCGCAAATGGCCGTTTATCGTGAACAACATCTTGTTCATCATTCTCGAGCTGGTAAGCTGGCTGGCCAGCACGTGCAGCGTTTTGGCAGTAACTGACAAGCCGTGGCTCTCGTTGCAGGGCACCGGTTTCTGCCAGACCTATGGCCAATTCCTCGCCTGCCGCGCGCTTTTCGGCGTGGCCATGGGCGGCCTTTACGGCAACGCTGCCGCCACCGCGCTCGAGGATGTGCCCATAGAGGCTCGCGGTCTCATGTCGGGCCTCCTGCAGCAGGGCTACGCGTTTGGCTATCTGCTCGCCACCGCCTTCGCCCGTGCCCTTGTCGACACAACCCCCCACGGCTGGCGTCCTCTGTTTTGGTTCGGCGCCTGCCCCCCCGTCATCTTCATCGCCTGGCGTCTTATGCTCTCCGAGACCCGCGCCTACCAGGAGGCCACCGAGATCCGCCGTGCCCGCGGCAACGTGGGCAAAACCTTTATCGAGGAGGGCAAGGTGGCCCTCAAGCGCCACTGGCTCCTGCTCGTCTACCTTGTCCTCTTCATGGCCGGCTTCAACTTCATGTCTCACGGCTCGCAGGATCTGTACCCGACCATGCTTCGCAACCAGTTCAACCTCAACGCGAACCAGGTCACCGTCACCCAGGTTGTCGCCAATCTCGGCGCCATCGCCGGCGGCACCATTGTCGGCTTTTGCTCGCAGATCTTTGGCCGCCGGCTGTCCATCATTGTCATGTGCATCGTCGGCGGGGCCATCCTGTACCCGTACACGTTTGTCTCGGACGAGCGCGTCATGGCGGCCGCCTTCTTTGAGCAGTTTTGCGTCC
>JAOYNU010152154.1:0-20164 GCA_026745395.1 Tympanopsis confertula
AATTACGTACCTAACGAACCTAATTACCTTCTCCTAGGGAATATCCTACGTAATTAGGGTTAAAATTATATAGTTAGGACTAGAATCTAGTATAAGAAGAGGGGGGATATAGAATTTATATCATATTTCGCGATACCTATACTAGTTTATTATAATAAGGGCGGTTACGCCTACACGCATGTGTATTTATCGCATCAAGAATAGTAATTAAATAGGGGTTCTAGCGTAGTCCTAGTTATATAACCTAGTATAAAGTAATATCTCTTAGGGTATTTAGCGACTAAGGCCCGGGCGTAGCCTACGATTATAGTCTTTAGTTACGAATCTATAGAGATTTTAAAAGATTTGCTTAAAGTAATATCTATAGTATAGGCGGTAGTTATCTACCGGAAAGGATAAATATATATTATAAGTTCTAGTACTTTATAATATCGTAGGAAGTATAGGAGGTATACTAAAAATACTACTAAACTAACCTTAGGTATAGAGATCTAGGGGGAGTTACGCCGTAAGAACCCTACTTTAGTAACTCTACTATAGTTATATAGGAATACCTAGATTAATAATCCTTAGATTATAAGGTTTAATATTAGTAAGTTATAGGTTAGAGTTAGTTAAAAAGTAGAGAGTACTATAATTAGTTCTTATAGGATTATTATATTTCTAATACTAAATACTTCTATCTAATATAGGCCTTAGAATTTCCTATAGTCCTTTCCGTAACTCTAGTCGACTAGATTACCTAGCTATACGGCTTTTAATACTTAAGCTTATAGGGGAAATAAAAGTAGAAATACGTAGGATATTAACTTATCTTTAACTTTTATAACTTACGTATCGAAATCGGTATCTAGGACTAAGTAGTCTTTCTATAACTTATATCTCGAACGAGTCTAACTACTTACTTCTACTTCTATTATTATAATTAAGTCGTTTATAGCCTTATCCTCCTTCCGGTATCTACTTAGGGCTTCGATATACTTCCGTTAGGTAATTAGTCTTATATAGTACTTAATATAATAAAAGTATAATCCTTAGGCTACTATTTAGGCCTAGTAAATACTATAGAAGGCGTTATTATATACGGAGCGGATCTCTAGGGTAAACCTATCTCGTAAAGGTTTAAATAGTTAAATAAGTAATATAGTATTTAAGATTCTTTCTAGGGTAATTATTAATATAGTTAGGTATATAACTACGATAACTAGCTAATTAACGAGTATAGATACCCCTATAGGGAAGAATATAAAATCCTATCTAAGTACCTCTAATTTTTCGAAATACCCTTCGCTTATAGGATATAGAATACTACGGGCTAGTATAACTATCTAATATATAGGGGTAGTAATCCTTATTAAGCCCGGGGGTAGGATATTATTTAGATCTTTAGTATAATATATTTAGTCTATATACTATAGGTATATATTAGTATTAATACTATAGATAAGTAGATTTAATAATCCGTCCGGTTTAATTAATATTATATAATTATCTATTAGCTTATTAGATTAGTTTTACTCGGCTAGTAGGACCTTCTCGTCCTCGGTATCCTCGTATAATTTAATAGCTAAGATATCTTCTCTTAACTTCTAGGCTACTTCTAGGGGGTTTTAAGGGTTACTATACTCGCTCTACGAGCTAGTACTAGACGATTACTTAGGGGCTATTATATAGGATCTCGTCGTACGGAGAGAAACCTAAAGTATAAGAAGAGTTACGTACGTATAAGCGTACGAGTATAAGGTCGTACGAGTAATAATATAGGAGAGAGAGAGAGAAAAAACCGAATAATATATAGTATAGATAAAAGGATATATTTTAGCCTAGTATAATTAGGCCTTTATTTTTAATTAATAAGAAGAAGGAATAATAAAACTCTAGGGGGGTATATTATATCTAGGATATCCCTATATAAATTAATTTAAACGATTAAAAAAAGAATATAGTAGTAAGCCTAGTATTTTACGTATTATCTTTAATCTTCTTAACGTTTATTTAATAGGCTATAGGTCTTCTCTCGAGGTTTATAGTTATAAGGGTCTTAATTTAAATAGTTTTAATATATCTAAGTAAAGTATAACCTTATAAAATAGATCCGAGCTATTAAAATAGTAAATTTCGTAAGTAGTATCTCTTATACGGTTTTTATAAAGAATAGGCCTTATTATCGTAGGCTTAGTTTATAGAGCTTTCTTTCTTAGAGTATTATTACTATATTACTTCTCCGGAAAGGCCTATAATATCTCGTATCGTAATAGGTAGCCCGTACTATAGTTTTTTTAGCGTCTTTTAAAATAACTACGTATTATAATCGCTCTTATATATTTATATAATATAGGATAGCCTCGGCTATTATAGATATTATAAGTAGCTATTAGGGTTTATAGGAGACTTCTTAGACGAATATAAGGTCTATTAGATATAAGTAAGTAACTTATAATATAGTAATAGGAGGGTAACTATAAAAAATTTCTACTAGGGTAAACCCTAAAGCTTTAATATACTAGTTATTTATAGTATATTATATAGATAAGACCTTATCTAGCTAAGTCGAGGTCCTAAAGGGTTTAGTTAATATCGTTTTACTAAAGATACTTTAAAAAATAGAATTATATACCTCGGCTTTACCTATAGATTTATAAGACCTAAATAGTATATTAATAATATAAGTACTTATCGGAGATATAATATCTTTAAACTCCTTACCGAATATAGTACCGGAATCGCTATATAAGATCGTAGGGGCGTACGAGATAGAGTAAATCTATACTTTTATTACCTTTCCTAACTCCCTAACTTTTATAGATTTTATAGGTATTAACTAAATAAAATATAAGAACTAGTTAATTAGTATTAGTACTTAGATAAAGCCTCGAATAGGTAGAAATAGTCTAATATAGTCGCTAATAATTAATATTATAGGCTTTTATACCGATATAAGTCTAGGGGGTACCTTTAGTTATACTCGTATAGATTAGGTATAAGGCTAGTATCCGATATAGTATTCTACTATATCTTAGCCTATAGTAGGCTATTATACCGACTTAATTAGATTTTATCTTATAGTATTCGGTCCTAAATATCTAAATTCGTTATAGGCCTACTCGAGGGCTCGTAGGATTTTATATAGTAGTAAGTACTTAAGGTAGATACCTAGCTTAAATCTTCTCTATAATCGACCGGATATTAGTATATATTAATAAGCCTTAGACTTCCGAGTTAGGGCTATATATCTAGGCTATATAATATCCTATTACCTATTATCTTCGGTACCTATTAAGTACGAGATAATATCCGAGTACTATTCGTATTTTATAGCTTTTTTTAGCTAAAAATCGGTACTAGGAGGTAGTATTATTTCTATTATATATATCTTAACGGCCTCGATTATCTAGGGGTAAGTAGTTTTTAGATATACTAGGGTCCTAGTATTATTATTTCTTAGTTAAGTAGAAATAGTCTCGGACCTATCGGGGGGTAATAAGTCGTACCCCTATATACTTTATAATTATAACTTTTCTATCTAGGCTTTCGCTTATACCTTTAATAGTTATTTATATTCTTCTATACTATCTTTCTATACCTATATTCCGTTATCTTCTAGGTCTCCTAGTATATATAGTATCTCGTTATCGTTATTATACTCGTCTTCTAAGAATATAGTTTAATTTAAAGTATTAGCTACTATATTTCTTTTACTTTTAATATACTTTACTTTAATATTTAATAGTTTTAATTTAATTACTTATCGTATATAAATACCCTCGTAATAGTTACTCCCTAGGAAGTATAAAAGTAGTTTATAATTAGTCTAAATAATCGAGGCTAGGCCTCTAGGGTTAACGAATTTATAATAATAGCGATAAAACTCGACTAAAGCGTATAACTTACGCTTATAAGTTCTATATTAATATTATATAAGTATAAGGAGTATTAAATCGTAGAGTAGAGTTATAAGTACTCCTTTTTATCGTTATA
The DNA here is from genome assembly GCA_026745395.1 of Tympanopsis confertula. Classification (NCBI taxonomy): domain Eukaryota; kingdom Fungi; phylum Ascomycota; class Sordariomycetes; order Coronophorales; family Scortechiniaceae; genus Tympanopsis; species Tympanopsis confertula. Next base: position 3,979 of record JAOYNU010152154.1, read on the forward strand.
GAATAATATAACCGCCTCTAAATCCTAAAGTATCCGAATATAATTTAATCGGAAGATCTAGGTTAAGCCTATATATAGCTATAGCGGTAGCGGCCTTCTCTTTTAAAATAGATAAAGTATAAGCTTTAATTAGGCCCTATCTCTAATCTACGTTCCTAGTTAATTTATAAAGAGGTCTTACTATTTTAATATAATTAGCGATCTATTATCGGTAAGGTTTAATAGCCCTAAGGAAAGCCCTTATACTAGTCTAATCTATAAGTATAAGCTAATCCTTAAGTCTTATAGTACGGTCTTCGTTAATATATATCGTTCCGTCGGTATAGTAGGACTATCTTAGGTAATTAATATCTAAGAATCTAATCTATAATTTATTATATCCGATCCGTAGTCTAGCCTATCGTAATCGTAGTAGTAGGTAATTTATAAACTATTTTACTAAGGCTTTTAGGCTAATACTTTTTACGAAGATATCGTCTATATAGCTAATATAAACGGTCTAATCCTACCTATCTTTAATAGGGTCCGTTAGCGAGGGTTTAGGGTCTAGGTTAGGTATAAGTCTTAGGGTAATCCTTATTAACTCTTTTAATAAAAAACTCGTAGATTATAAACCCTAGGGTATCCTTATAGGCTATAACTATCTTTAGGGTATATTAAATACGAAGACGTATCTCTAGTCTAGCCTTATACTAATAGCCTAGTATACGTATTTTAAATCTACTTTTACTTTTATAAAGTATCTAGGGTCTAATAGGAACTAGTAGATATCTAAGGTTTTCGTTATCTAGGTCCTAGGTATACGTTTATATATATTCGAATAGTTAAAAGTTAGTCTTTTTTCGGCCTAGTTATTTATATTATCTTTATCTACTAATACTAGTTACGCTAATTAGTAGGATAGCTCTCTATTTACTATAGTAGTATATTCGTATATACTAGCTTCTAAACCCTCTCCGATAAGTCGTTCTAATTAATATTTCTAGGCTACGCTGAATTATTTAGGCTTACTTTTATTCTATAAGGTCGTTATTTTATCTAGGTCTAATTAGACTATATATATATATAAGTCTATAATAGGTATATTCTTTAGGTTACTACTATCGAGTTCTTAATAACTATATAAAGTATAAACTAATAGATTATAATCTCTTTCGGATAATTCGGGTCCTAGATAAACCCCTTTCTCTTTTACCTAATATAGGGCCTCCGTTATAGTAAAGTTATACGCTAGGAATCGATTAATATATCGGTCTATAGGAAATCTACGAGTATTTTATAGAACTATATCTACGGTATTTATATTATAATTCTATTATATAAGGGCTATTAGGCCTAATCCGGGGTATTAGGGGGTAATATCTACTTTAGTACTATAGGTAATTAATACCGATCGGTACCTCTTATCGGTACTAACTTATTTATATCTACGGGTAATCCTAGGCGCTTACTCTAAGGGCTAATTATAGACTATTAATCTCTAAAAATCGGTAATTAAATTAGCTTAGTATAAAGGTACCGATAAAGTAAGTAGTTTAACGATATACTAAAGTCGTAATAGTTTAACTAGTTTTCCGAATCGCTATTACTAGAATTATTATTAGAATTATTATTATCTTTACTAGATTCTTCTAGGCTAAGATTATCTTCTACTATATCTAGGGTATCGGTAGAAGATAGAAATAATAAAAGCTTCTAGGATAAAGCCGGTTTAAGTAAAAGCCTTTTTAATACTCTAGGTAACTCTCTAATAGCTAGGTCTCCTACCGTTAGCGAGCTTAATCTAATATTAAATATAGTATTTATATTATATAGCTATAGTAGGCCTAGTAATATATATATACTATCTAAAGCTAAATTAGGTATAGGCCGTATAATAGCCTATACTTTACGCTTAATCCTAGAATACTTAATAATTAGAGCTATATATTTATAGACCGGTATAAGGTTTCTATTAGATATAGATAAGTATATAACCTTAAAGCTAATATTTTTAAGTTTCCGTAGGGTAATAATAAATTTATTAATAAGATCTTTAGATATAATATTATACTAAGAACCCTAATCGGTATAGGCGTCTACTTTATCTAATTTAAATATTCTTAGCTACTTAGTACTTTTTATATAAAATATAATAATTAATAGTAGCTTATAGGCTTTTATATTATCCTTCTATTTAGCTAATAACTACGTACTATAAGCGGGTACGACCCTAAGTATAGCTAGATCGTATACTTAGTAAGCTTTCGGTATTAATACTAGAATCTTACGGGCCGTCTAGGGGTTAATTCTCTTACCCTTCTTCTTCTAGATATAAATTAATAAATTTCGGAACTCTTTAATAACCTAGGGGATTACCTACTATAGGTCTATAAGTAATATCGTTACCTAGAAGTCGTTCGCTAGTTTCTTAAAATTAAAAGGTCTAAGACCTTTACGTACTATAATCTCTAATATAAGCTTTATAGCCTTTTTAACTAAAGCTATACTAATTAGGTTACCTCTAATAGTACGTCTCTTCTTTATCGTAGGCTTAGCTATAAGAGCCTCTATAGCCTAGGCTTTTATAGCTAGGTCTAGATCTAACTTTAAAACCTCTTATATAGCCTAAGTATATCTATCGTTAATACTAGGGGTTCTATTATTATTACTCTCTAAGATTATAGTAGGAGAGTTAATAGCTAGGTCTATAGGCCCGAACTTTATAACTCGCTAACTAGTATTAAAGGGTACGGCTATATATAAGTATACCTTCTTTATAGTTTTAATTAAGATAAGTAGAATAATAATACTTATATAATAAGTCGTAATAGTCTAAGTATATAATTACGTAGATAATAATAGGGTTATCGTAGCGGATAATAATACTATTAAACTATCTTTCTCCTAAGGTAATATAAAATTATTAGTATAGGCTTTATCTATTATATCTACTACTTCTCTCTAGGTATCCTAAGATCTAGCTATTTCTATTATATTAGTATAGGCTACCTAAACGGAGTATATATCGACGGTACCCCTAAGAGCCTTACCCCGTATATACTTAGCCGACTTATTTAGGAAGATTATCTATTTTAAGTAGGAATATTCTTATAGTTATAACTTTATAAAGTTAGTATACCTAGGGTATATATACCCCTCTTTACTATAATCGATATAGATACTCCTACTAGTAATATCCTTTAATCTATTAACGAATAGGTTCTTAGACTAGGTCCTAGGTAGGATTTAAGGTATATCGGAATATTATTCGTTCTAGTTAGTATAGTATAGGGGTTCTAGGATAGTAGACGACCTCTAATTAGATCTAGGGTTAGAGGTCTTACCGGTCTAAGGCCGGTTATCTAGGATATACTAAATCGGCTATACTAGCTAAAATTTCTACTATTACTACTACTACTATAAGGGGTATAAGGACTATTACTAGGCCTTATAGTCTATCTAATAGCTACTATATATATTATTTTAAGTATAATTCTAACTATTATAAACCGGTAGTAGAGGCGATAGAGCGTAAAGGTAATCCTAAAGAGGAGTAGGCGTATACTAATATAGAGGGACTTGTTCTTATTAGTATAGCTAGCTAGGTAGTATACTAATAAGTAGGTTAGACGGTAATAGTAGTAACCTAATTAGGTATAAGGGAAGGCCTCTAAGTATTCCCTAGTATATAAGAACTACTACTAGCTAATTATAGCCTATATATAAAGTACTTCTAATTATCCTATCTAGATTAATACTTAGGCTTTTAATATAATCCTTAAGTATATAGGCTTTTACTTAGTTATTAAACTATTTAACTATAGTAGTTCGTTTATCTAATACCTACTAGGTAGCTAATACGGCTTTATAGTAGTCCTTTAGTAAGTATAGCCGTATAGCCCTACGATTAACTACTTCTAAGTATAGTTCTAGGTTAACTAATCCGTAATAGAACGTATAAATAATCGTTTATATATAGTACTTTTCTAATACTATTAAGGGTAATATAGGGGTCCCCTTATATCTACTAGTCTATTTTAATAAGGCCTAGGTATATATAAAATAAGCTAATAGTAGCTTATTTTTATTCTACCGAAATAATTAAATATCTAGGGTCTAGGGGGTCTTATTAATAGCTATAGGGAAGTATTTAATTAGTTACTATTCTACGGCCTAAATATCCTATCTAGTACTAGTACTTATATTCTACCTATCTATAGTAGTTCTAAGTAAAGTATTCGATTCGATATAAGTAATAGCTTTATCCGAATAGCTAATATCGATAGCCTGTAGTACGAGGTTAGGATAGTTATTTATAGTAATATCTAAGGCCTTAAGTTCTTAGTATAAAGAGGTTAGCTAACGAGTAGTACTTATACGATTATTAAACCTAGTAGTTAAGGCTAGTAGTCTAGGGGCTAGAACTAGATCTAGGCGGTGATCTATTACGACTTATATAAGCCTATCTCTTAGATTAAACTTAGGTAGGTATATAGGAGTACTATTCTCGGATCTAATAGATAGAGAGAAAGGTTCTAGGTCTTATAAAGAGATTAATAAAGTATATATCTTTAAAGTATAAGTTACGGAAGTCTAGGTCCTTTTTAGGGGTAGTACTTTCCTAGTCGTATTAAAGGCGATCTAAGGTAATAATAACGTTAATTCTAGGTTATTACTTAGAGGACTATTATCTTTACTTAAGATCTCCGATTATAGTTCTCTAAAAGTCTCGTATAAAAGTTAATAAACTAACTAAATAATTAGTATATTAAAAAGGTATTATTATTATTCGGAAGACTAGTAATTTATAAGCTAGGCTACTTCTTATCTTTTTTAATAGTAACTATATATAACCTACGCGTAGGAGGTAGTCTAGGATCGATAAAAATAACTAATAATAACTAATAATAATAATACTTAGCGAAATAGCTACGGTAATAACGATAGCGATAATAATAATAATTATAGTTACGAATAGGGTCTTAGCTTCGGCTACTCCTCGATAGCTCTACTAATTTACCTAGGGTATAAATAAAGTAGTAATAATAACGATCTAGGGAATAAACGGATAGGCTTTTAAAATAGAGGCTAGGGTAATAGAATAGAATATCTTAAAATAGAGACTTAATAGTATTATAGACTTAGTTAGTTAATTAGAGCTAACTAAACTATCTAGGGTGGACTACTTATTTATATAGGGTCTCTTATCAATAATCTCCACGTGATGTAGCCCCATGGCACCTTCCTCACGAATCAAGCACCACGTTATTATCGGTGATCATCACGTGATGCCACTCCAGGGTGATTGTCTTTATTCCGGATATTATCGGTAATCATCACGTGTTACTCTGTAGATTTATCCGTATATTTTCCGCCAAATCGGTATTTATCACGTGATGCCACTTATTATGGACTTGGCACGAATATAGCACAGCAGATGGCATTATAGTGGAACCTCGATTATAACATATGATCCTAATATAGGCCACCTTAATATATCGCGAGGATATTATATAAACGAGGATTACGTAATGAAGACTTTATACTATATAAATTAGGTAGACTCTTATCTAAAATAGCTATCTAAAGCCGTCTAGGTCTTATACTATATTATATTATAGCGTAAAGATACCCCTTATACCCCGGCCTCCATTTTTCGAGCTTAATCTCGCATTTTTCGAGCTTACTCGTTCCTAATTAGGAATAGTCTATCTAATATATAGCGGTATATATCGAGATAAGTAGCTACTAAATATATTTCTTATAGATAAGCTTATAAAAATACGTATAATTTATCTAATACTAAGATAATTATATACGTATAGATGAGATCCTTATCTACTATATAAGAATTTTTCTGACTTTCTACGATTTTTTCTAAGTTTTTTATAGCTATTTAAAGTAGATAGACGAGATTATAGTCTTTTATCTCGATAAGTAACTACTTAAAGTATCCTATATAAATAATATTATAAAAACGCTAGTAAAATATATATAAATAAAATAATTTATATACTAGTATATAAAGTTATTATCTATAATATTAAACTTTTTACGATAATATACGAATTTTTCTTTATTTACTAAAATTTTTTATAGATATAAGACGTTTTATAGAATAGGTAGTTATACTCTATAAAGGCGAGGATAGACTATTCCTAATTAGGGCTAAGTAAGCTCAAAAAATGCCAGATTAAGCTCGAAAAATAGAGGCTGCTTATACCCTCTACTACTTTATAACTAAAGATAAGAAGTTTATATCTACTATAGGTATACTTTAAAAATATCTTACTATAATATCTATTACTTTAATCGCCTAAAAGTCCGACGGAATAACTAACTCTTCTTAGGTATTATTATCTTCGTAATTAGACTACTAATTATATCGGCCTACGATATTTTCTATAGAAGCTTCTAACGTAGAACCTAGCGTATCCTCGAAGTCTTCTTCTTTTAGATTAATAAAGTTATCGATAGCTATAATCTCCTTAATTCTTAACGCTTAACGGTATTTTTTAAACTCTACTTCGAGGTTAGCTTTTTACTATTTATTATTATCTTTAATTTTAGTACTAGTAATAAATTACCTCTTAATCTAGTAATTTCGGATAGTATTAGGTACTATATTTTAATACTAGGCCTCGATTACCTAGTATATAGCTTATAATAGCTATAAATTACGTAAGGGGTCCCCGCTATAGAAGGTACTATTATAGATAAAGTCTAATTACTTCGAATAATAGTTTATATTTATATTATAGATAATACCTCAATTAAGCGGCTAGAAAACTACTATAGTATTCTTTATTAACTAATTAATTATAATATTTTTTAAAGTTCCCTCCTCTTATAAGAGTTCTACTATAGAATAATAAGTACTAAAACTATTATAAAGTAGAAGAACCTAGTAGCCTTCTATCTTCTAGTCGAACTATTATAGATAGTCGGCGAAGATAATAGTATTTATCTATATTAAAGCGTTACTATAGTATTTAATTAGAAGGCTTTTAATAAGCTTATTATAGTAGCTAAAATAGAGTAAGTTTCGTAACTTACTAATTATCTATAATTCGAATTTATAGCTACTAGTAGTATTATAAATAAGAAAATATATAACCCGTATTTTATCTTATTTACTACTAGAGATATACTATCTCGAGAGTATAGAGTTAGGTATTAGCTTCTAGAAGAGGCCTATATCGTTATAGTTATAGATATCTTTAGTACTAAAACGGCGATAGTATATAAGTAACTCGTCTTTCTTTTTCGTAGTTATATCAATATCTATAGATACTACTTTACCCTAGTACTAGTAGCGTTTAATACTATATTTATACTTAAAACGTATAAATTAGCCGCTTAACTAGTAAGGTTCTAGAAGGTCTTTATATTAATTAAGTTTAGTCTATAGTTTTAACGCTATTTTATAGATTATAGTACTAGTAATCGTTATATATTTAGACTTATTGCCCTGAGTAACGGCGTTAAAAGGCTTAAAGTATTAACGTATCTTTTTATTAATTTAAAACCGATTATAGATAGAAACGCTAGCCCTACGTGACCTAACTTATTACCTATACTAAATTCCGACCGTATTAAGCCCTATATATTAACTTAAACCCTCCGATAACTTTACTAAACCCTATCGATTACCCTTTATTTTAATTTTCCTTAACTACCTATATAAACTATATATTAAACTTATTATTAGTTATATCTATTAAGAAGTTATTTACTTTAATATCCTCTACGATATTATCTTCTCGTAAAGCCTTTACTAGGCTTTATACTATATCGATATCGATTTTAATTAAGCCGGCTATTACGAGTTTCTTATAGCCTTTTTCTAGAAAAGCGAATAGATCCTTATTATTTAGTTTACTAATATCGATATCGGCTTTAATAGGGATAAGTAATATAACTTTAGTATACTTTATAATAAACCCGGGGAGGAGGGGGTAGAAGATCTTCTTAATAACCGGTATTTTTATTATATTAGTAAGTATAAGTAGTTTAAATAAGTTTATAGGTATTATTATAGTAAAGGACTAATTGGTCTTATAGGTAGCTCGATATACCTATTATATAGGGTACTTACGTAATAGGTATAATTATTATTACGTAGACTAGGTAGGAATAAAGAGATAACTTACTTTTACTATATAAATAGTACCTATAGCGGAATAATTATACTAATAACTAGCTCGATTAAGATAAGACTAGTAATAAGTAGTAGTACTATTTAAGCTATTCTAAGTAAAAATCCCCTAAATTCGACTACCCCGACTAGCCTTTATACGATCTAATTAAGTCTTTATACGACCGAGGTTATAGTATACCTTTTCGCTATTATACGAGATTTAACTATATACTATATTAGAATTAGTATTAATAATCCTATATAGTAAATAATAACTATTATTAAAGACCGATCTAGCTAATTTCTTAAATAATCTCCTTATATAAAAAAAAACTTTACCTCGATAATATACTTTTTCTTTACTAAGATAATTATCCTTTTAAAGAACTAGTATATAAATCGATTTAAAAAACGTATAAGCTAACCGGTTATAAGAACTATACTTAAGCCCGATTAAATTACTAGTATAAGAAATTAGAATATTAGAATAACTACTAGTATAAATTAATAAAATAAGATATTAAATACCTAAAAAAGATCTAATAAGAACTAATCTTCTACCGAAAGTAGACGGCTTAATATAAGAGGATAGAGTACTAATTTACCTATAATATATCTTAAATAGGGTATAATAATAGTAAAAGTATATTATCTAATCGGAAATATTATTATCTAACCGAACGAGTTTCCGCTACTAATTAGATATTTAAAACTAAAAGATCTATATATTTTATTAAAGTATTTAAATAGTATAATAGAAGTAAATAAAATATACTAAAAAGTAAAAGGTATTATTAGAAAATTACTATACGGCTAGAAAACTAGAATACTAGAAGACTTTATCGAGATAATTAATAAGGTAATTAAGTAGGTAGAAAGTACTAGAGAAATAAAAAAATATCTAGAAAATTAGTAACCTCTTAGGGTATTAGAAGAGAAATATAGTTAAAGTAACCTCTTTCGTAAATCTATAAAACTATTAAAAGATCTATAACTATTAAAAGCTAATTAGGCGAAAGTTCTAAATAAGGATTTTTTATTAGTTTATAAGGAAAGAAAGACTTCTTTTCTCTAAGGAAATCTATAACTAAATTAGTTACCCTTATACGAGATTAATAAATAGTCTTAAATAATCTACTTATAATTCGTCTAATTTAACCTAAAGAAAAAAGAAAAGAACTAATATACGAAAAGAGATATAACGAAATTAAAATAGAGATTAGTCTAAGATTAAGTATAAATTAAATAAGACCTAACCTAATTAAAATAATTAATAGGTCTATATATAGATTATTTTTACTCGATTTAACCCCTAAAAGAGACTTACCGGAAAGACTACTAGGTCTTCTAGAGATCGTAAATTATTAAAATTATCTTATAATATTCGGTTTACTAGATATAAAAAAATAATAGAATAAGCTCTTACTTAATTATAATTAACTACTATTTAATTAAATTAATATTCGGTTTTATTAATAACTAATAGACCGAAAGGCTATATTATATTAGCTTTTTATAAATAACTATAATTAATTCTTAAATAGTATATTATAAAAGTAGATTATATAACTATATTTAATACTAGTAAGAGTATATAAAATTAAATACGATATAATAGAATAAGAGAAAGTAATCTACTAAAAGTATATAGAAGAAAAGTAAAGAAAAGAGCCTTATAAATTAGAAATATATCTATATCTCTTCTAATAGGATTACTAATTACCCGAATTTAAATAAGTTATAATCGATATAGGATTTACGAAATACGAATTCGAGATTATACTTAGAGAACGATTTAATTAACCTAGCCCTACTAGCCGATTCGGAAAATATAGCCTAGTACGGGAAATAAATAATTAGACTAAAATTACGTATAATTTAGAAAAAAAGAACTAAAAGACCGGATAAAAGTCGCTATAAAAACTACTAAAAAGAGATAAAAGTAGGTCCGAAGAACTTCTAAGCCGATTAAACTATATAATACTTAGATTAGAATACGGAAGAAGTAGAAATAGAAATAGAAAACTATTTAAAAGTTAAGTAAGATTTATAAGCTTTCCGGTACTACTAAAGCTACTAGGGCTACCGGCTATAGTAAGGCTATTCTACTTATTAAGCTACTCTTTTAAAAGTATTAAATTAGTTTTAATTACGATTACTTAACCCTATTTAGATATCGGTATTAAAGAAAATAAAAGATTAATTATAGAGATTAAATACTTCTACTTAAAAATATAGAATAACCTAGTAGTAAAAAGTATTAAGAAAAAGGATATAATATTCTACGAAAGTACTCGATTAGTATAGTAAGATATTAAATTATAATTAAATATAGTAGAATATTTCTTAATATAATTTCCTAAAACTAAAGTAAAAATTAAAGAACTAGTATAGAATTCGCTACTAAGAAGTATAGTACTTATATAGTATAATTTATCCTATAGTAGGCCCGAATAATTTAAAATATAGTATAATTAGACTTAATTCTATAAAAATATTTTTACTCGATTTAGATTTATAGAATATTAAGTAAAAAAATAGCTATTAATAAACCTATTTACTAAAAAAGATATCCGAAAAAACTATAGTATAGAAATATAAATTAATAATATAATTAAGAATATATATTAGTTACTAAGCTTTAAAAACTAATTACTCGGAGATACTATAGTATTAAAGAAAATCTAGTATATAATTAACTTAGATCTTTTAATAATCCTCTAAGAACCTAGTACTAATAACTCCCTAATTAAATTAGAATAAGTAGTTAAATTTAAATTTAAAGTATTTATAATATAGTATTTTTTATTATTTATAAAAAAAGCTCGATTAGGATAACCTAGAAGTTATATAGTTATTTACTAGGATAAAGAAAATAATATACCGCTAAAAGAAGAAGAATAACTAGCTAGAGGCCGATACCTCGAACGATTTTAAGAACGGAGAAATCGACTAAATATCTTTCGTAGTTAAAGGAGACTTCTATATTAAAAGAACCGACTCCTATTCTATAAAAATAGACCTCTAAATAATTAAAAATAGGTATTTAGATTTAAATATAATTAATATTAATAGAATAATTATACTTTAACCGATATAAGTAGCCGAATAGATAAATAAATTATATTAATTATATATAACTTAACTAATAAGAATAGGAGGAATAAAAAGAAGATAAAAATATTACTTTTAAAACTACGAATATATACGAAGTAAATATACCTAAAAAGGATTATTATTTCTTTTTAATTAATAAAAACGAAAATAAAAATAATAAAGAAATAGAAAACGAAACCGAAGAAGAAAGAGGATAGCTAGTAAGATTTAATAATAAATAGTTTAAATAATAACTAGTTTTCTAAGTATACGATTAATTAAATAACTCGTATAAAGCCCTAAAATAAAAAAAAATAATAAGAAGAAAAAGTTAAATACTACCCTTATCGATTTACTTTTATAAATAGATATTATAAATAGGATTTTAAATTATATCTAGTAAGCCCTAAATATAATAAATAATTTAACTTTAATAGTATATAATTAATACTACTATACGACCGACTAAAATTAACTATATAAGGAATATATAAAAGAAAGATATAAATAATTTTAATTATACTAATACTTAAAATATTAAATATTATATTTTAATACTAAAAGTTTTAGAGAATATCTATAAGTAAATAAAAACTACCTTAGGAGGATTTAATAATTATAGTAACTAATAGAAGTAATATATCTTATCGTAATACTTAAGCTAAATACTTATAAATTCCGGATTAATTTTACCGAAATAAATATATAGAGTAGTCGAAATAGAATAAATATACTTATATATATTAACTTAGGCTATAAGCTAATTATAATTAACCCTAATTAATTAAAGATTTATTTCCTAGAAATAAAAATATATAAAAGAAAGAACTTATTACTTATATATAGAATCGGAATAATATAAGTAGTTAAAGAATAGGTAATTATTATATTTTATATATCCGGAATATATTAAGAAAAGGGTTAATTAGCTAAGTTTATAGTTATAGCGGATATTAAAAAAAAAATAGGACCGGGTATACTACTTAGAAGTTTATTTCTCTAGTTATACGGAGTAGAAATTAATTATATAAAGAGTTAAGTATTATTACGATTAACTTAAAAACTTAAAGTCCTAATAAATATACTAATACTACGGCTCTAAGGTCGAAAGCCTATTTCTATAGCCTAATTAGTAGATATTAAGGATCTATTAAACTAACTAGTATTTATAAAAATAATATTATAAAACTAAAGCGAACTATAGGGCTTAAGATCTAGTATAATATTCGAGCTATATAGAAATAAGTTCTATAAAGTAATAGTTAATAGTAATTTACTTAATTTTATAATAGTAATTACGAAACTAGAAAAGACGTTTTATTTAAAATAAGGGGAACTAATAGGCTACTTTAGAATAATAAATATCCTTAATTAAATACTACTAGTAAGTAAAGAAAAAAAGTATAATTTAATAAATTAAATAGAAGAACTATTTAAACTAACTACGGATAACGTCGATCTATATAAAGAAAGATTAGAATTTACTATACTAGAATACGGAATAATAAAACCTAGGAAGGAAGTAGAGATTATAAGATCGAAAACTAGAGTAAAAATTTCTAGCTTAAATAAGAAGGAGGTAAAATAACTCCTATAAGTTATTAATCGATATAATCTCTATAATAATCGGGGACTTATCCTACTACTAGACGAAATAAAACTTAAAATATACCTAGTAGAAAAGTAGTAAAATTAAATTAAATTATTTAGAGTTATATATATAAGTATAAGAGAATACGATATATTAGATAAGATATATAACTAATTATACTATAAAAGAAAGTTATTATAAGTAAGCGAGGAAATATATAACGTATATCTAGCGTTTATAGTTAAGAAGATAAATAAAAATAGAGGAATTAAATTCCGAGTAGTCGTAGATATAAAACTACTAAATAGACTAGTCTTTCTAGATATTTATCTATTACTAGACTACGAGTATATTATTAGATACCTAAAAGGCTATCGGTATAAAAGCGTATTTAATATATTAAAATTCTTTTTTTAACTACTAATATATCTAAAATCGAGAAATTTATAGCGATCGTTAGCCCGAAGGGGATCGAGATAAGTAATATAGTACTTATAGGATATAAAATATCTCTAGCGTTTACGTAATAAACTATAGAATAGATCTTTCGAGATTATAAAGATTTTCTTAGAGTCTATATCGATAATATCGTAATTTTCTCGAAGATTTTTAAAAACTACTTACGAGACTTAGAAGGATTCTACTATATTACTAACTAATAGAACTTTATATTTAGCGTATTAAAATCCTTTATAGGTTTTAAAACTATATAACTACTTAAATAAATCGTAAATACCGATAAAGTAAGAAAAATAAAAGATAAAATAAAAGCTATTAAAGTACTCGATTACCTAAAGAACTTAGCTAATTTAAAGACTTTTTTAAATATAAAATTATAATTAAAAAAAGGAGTTCCCTAGTATAATATACGAAATAGGCTATTTTACGAAGTTAAGGTTAGGCTTAATAAAGAAGTACGCGAAAAAGGGATTTTCTAGGCTAATATACCTAAAGGTATTCGTTAAAAGTAAATAAGTAAAATCCTCTTCGAATTAATAAATAAGTAAATCGAATACTTCGAGAACTTTAAAAAATAGTTATATTCCGATTACCTATTAATATACTATAATCCGGAGAAAGAATTATTTTATAAGATTAATATTTACCTAACCGGATATAAACTTATAGTATTCTAATTAGATATTTCTTAGGATTAAAAGAGTATATTAGGAAATAAAATATTAGCCTCTTATAACTAATTTATTCTCTTTCTTTCTCGAAGAACTTTAAAAATAGAATAATAGTATAGATCGACGGAATTAGAAACTATAGTACTTACTTAGGCCGTAAGGAAACCTACTAACTTATTATATTAATAAAACTCTTTATATAAATTATTACTAATTATAGTACTACTAAAAGTATAGTACTATAAATATTATTAAATATACTCGATTTAAATAAAATAAACTTTAAACTAGTATACGTAGTAGTATTCCTATCCTCTTATAATCTCTATATATAGTATATAGAAGGTAAAATAAATATAGTACTAGATATACTAAGCCGGCTCCTAACCTTCTACCTACTAACTCCTAAAAATATAATTAGGCCGTTTAAATTATAAAATATCGGGGCTTATTAAATAATAGAAAAACCGAATTAATAAAGATAAATACTAATAAGAGGAGTTTTATACGAGTATAATAAAATCCTAGAATAAAATAGGAATACTATAAAAGAAAAATAAATACTTATAGTAGAAATAGATACTAAATAGAACTAAAGAATTAAAAAAAAAGTACTAATCGGACTTATATATTAGGCCTTTTAGCAGCTGGGGTATCTAAGTTAGAGAGTGAAGGCGTCGTAATCCTATTATATATACGTATCGTAGATAAGGTATAGATACGGTATAGGTCGTATATAGTTAATTAAAGCTTCTATCGTAATAATAGTAGTATAACCTCTACGAGGAGCTAGATCCCCCTTTTCTAGTAGGTTCCCCTTTTATCCTTATATAGGCGCGTACCTCTTAGCTACCTCTTTTACCCCCCTTAGACTATATCCCTAGTTTATAGGCTTCCTCTAGAACCCTTTTTATCCCTTATATTACTAGGTAGTACTATCTACTACTTATACTTATACTAATACTAATCTATAATATAGTACCCCCTCTAATAGTAGGTCGCTTTAATATACTTATTATATATAGTAATTATAAATTAATATTATTCTTCTAATAAAGTATTACTATAGTATAATTAGGGTATAATTAATATATTATATATTCTTTTTCTTTAAATAAAAGAATATTTTATAAAGCTCGGGGTTAATAATATATAATACTTTTTTAATCTCTTCTAGGGGTTAGGGGTAATTTAATAAGTATTCCTTCTATTTTATATAGATTCCTATAGTAATTATATAGCTATTTATCTAAATCCTATAACTTTCTTTTATATTTCTTTTTTTCTTTTCTTTCTCGTAGGTTCTTCTTATTTATCTTTTTCTTTAGTATTAGTATTATTATTATTATTATATCTCGTTTAGTACTTATTTATAAAGCTATAGAGGAGGCGGTATATAAGAAAAATAAGGAAGAGGCTAAGTAGAAGGAATAGGAGAATAAGAAAAGAGAGGCGGCGGCTAGGCGTAAAGAGGCGGCTAAGAAAAAGGCGAAAATAGCTAAAAATACCGTAATAATACTAAAAGAGTATAGCTCTACTAATACTACTACTAATAATACTTATAACTTACTATATTATCTACTATTAGTTTCTAAAAGTAATAATAATAATAATATTATTATTATACTTACGCCTCGGCGTAATATTAAGTAGTCGACTCGTATAATAACTACTCCTCCTCCGTATCCTCGATACGAGATTACGGGTTTTATATAGTATATCTTTTACTAACCCTTTTTTCTTATAGTATTTATACGGTATATTTCTTACTAATATAGTATTTAGGCTTTCTAATAATATCCTACTATACGCCTAATATATCTAAAAACTCGTAGACTAGGGCTATTAGACTAGTACTACTAGATATTAGCGATATCTTATCCCTCTTAGCCGTACGTAATTTATTCTAGTTATATATTTTAGATACGCCGCTAATATATATCCTTTAGTATATTTAACTAAGTATTAGTACTACTAGTATATAGGTAACTATAGCGGGTACTACTACGACTAGATATCTAATCTTAAGATTACCGACGCCTAGGATTAGTTCTATAATTACCGCCGAGCTAGTATAGATAAAAAATTTACTATATATACCCTCCTCTTTTATCTCGGTATATTAGCTACGAGGACTATTATAGATACTACTAGGATCCGTAAGAGAGGCGGTAATAGTAATAATAGTAATAATAATAATAATAATAATAATAATAATAATAATAATAATAATAATAATAATAATAA
>JAOYNU010152265.1:0-20155 GCA_026745395.1 Tympanopsis confertula
TTTATTATATCTACTAGTATAGTATATAGGCCTTTTTCTTCTTTAGAAGTTCTTATTAGAGTATTATTTTTCTCTAATTATAATCTATAAAACTTAGTAATTATTACTAAATATATTCTTTTAAATTTTCTAAAACTAATAATATTTATATTAAACTTAGGTATATAGAAGACTTCCTCTAATTTTAAGATAGTATTATTAATCTTAATATATATAGTTCTTTCTAGTTCTACGTTTAGTTTAGTATAATTACCTTACTTTATTTCTTTATAAGATTTATATAAAATAAAAAAACTAATTTTTATTATTAATTATATAGGTAATAGTACTACTATTAAGTATAAAACTATTTCTAAATCGAGAATTTCCTTCTATATAAGAGACCTTTTCTTTCTCTATACTTATTAGAATATTATTAGAATTTCTCTTTTCTAGATAAGAATATTTAGTATTTATTTTATTTTCTACTTCGATATTATTTAATATCTTAAATAATTCTTCATTAGTAGTTATAATAGCTAATACTATAAGGGTTTTTTCTAGTTCTTATTCGACTTTCTTTTACCTTTTAAGATAAACTTCGACTACGGTATTTAGATTTTTTCTAGGTCTTTTTTCTATTTTCTTAAATTTTTCCGGTTTTATTTCCGGGTAAAAAACCTAATAACTAATATTTATATACCCCTAAAATTTATAGTAAAAATAATAAGGTTTATTTCCCTTTTTTTTAATAAAAAAGGCTTCGGATAGGGCTTTTTTAGTTTTTTTATAAAAAAAAAGCTATAACTTTTCCTAAATTATAGTTTTCTCTATTCTAAAAGAGAGAGTAGTTAATTTACTTTATTCTTTCGTTAAAATAAGAAAGTAATTTTTCTATAAACTATATAATAGCTACGGTTTCCGGAGTTTTTCGGCTTTTAATTTAAAAATATAATCTTTAAATAAAGTAAAGTATACTTTTATATTTCCGTTTTTAATAGAGAGTTATAGTAAGTTTTAAGTAGTAGAGAAGTAGTATAGATACCCCTAAGGGTAGTAGTTTTTTTATAGAACTTTCTAGGCTTTAAACCCGTTTTTTATTTCTTAAATTAGGCTTCTAAGCTTTTATTTATAGTACATAGAGATAATAGCCTATACTAGGATATACTTCTTTTTTCTAGCTTTTTTAGTTTTAAAAAATCTCGTAGTAGGGATATCCGGAGGTTCGGAATTTTCTACGTATTCCTAGAGTTCTCTATAAATTAGTAGAATTTCTATATTAAAAGCTTACTTTTTATAGTTTAAGGATCCCTTAAGTTTCTTAAATTCTAGTTTTATTTTAGCTATTTTTTTACCTAGATTTCTATTAAATAACCTTTAGTTATCTAGATCTAGCTAGATAGAGGATAGTTAAAAACTTAAAATAATTACTATTTTAAATTTAATTTATAGCTAAATAGAATCCTTAAATACCTAGTATATAGCTAGTTTTAGACTTCTAAATACCTAACTTATAATTTATTTTTTCTTAGTAAAAATATTTTCTTAGTAAAATTATTTTCTTTTTAAAATCCTTTTTTAAGATTTAAAAAATAAAAATAAAAAAATAAAAAAGATTACTTTATAAGGAAATTATTTTCTAAATAAAGTATTTTATATATAAAAAAGTCGTATTTTACTTATAG
Organism: Tympanopsis confertula; assembly: GCA_026745395.1. Lineage (NCBI taxonomy): Eukaryota > Fungi > Ascomycota > Sordariomycetes > Coronophorales > Scortechiniaceae > Tympanopsis > Tympanopsis confertula. The sequence continues at coordinate 1,665 of JAOYNU010152265.1, forward strand.
ATAGGAATTTTTTCCTTTTTTCTATATCCCTATTCCTTTTTCTTAAAAGTATAATAAGTCTTAAGAAAAGTAAAAACGTATTTTATTAAGACGAGAATATAATATAGAAGGAAAAAAAATAATAATAAAAATAGTATTTTTCGAATTAATAAAAAATCCTAATTCTAGTAATATTTTTTATATTAATTAGAAAAAAGTAATAAATAGAAAGATTTTCGCCGGTTAGTAGAAATACGAATAAATTCGTAAAAAAAGTAAAAGTTAGTTTAGTATAAAGGATTTAGTAAGTAAATTCTAGTAGGAAAAAAAGTTTTTAGAATAAATATATTTTAATAGAGTTCTAATTAGAATAAGTTTTAAAATATATATATTATTTCCCGTTATAGCTAAAATATTTAGAGATAACGAGATATCTAGTAATTATTATACTAAACTAAATCCGGTTTTTTATATTTATTTTTTACCGAAATATATCGAAAGTATATTTATTTTTTATAGAAAAATCGCGAGAATCTAATAGGAAAAAAATTAATATAAATTAATTAAGTTTTAAAAGTATAGTAATACGGCGAAGATATAAAGATTTATCGTATAAAATTTTTCTTCCGACTATTAATCTATTAAGAGGATAATCTTTATAATAAGGAGAGGGAAAAAGATATAGAAGATAACTTCTTATAATAGGAATTTATATATAAAGAGATCGATAATTATATTAAATTCCTTATTTTAAATAGGATAAATATCTTCTTTTATAGATTATAAAGACTTATCTAGACCTACTTACTAATTAAAATAGTTTATTTTTATCCCTTATTTCGGGATCTTTTTATAATTAGCTAGTATTTACCAGCCACTTATTAGTTATTAATACCTAGCTATATTTAGGGTTACTAGTATTTTATAAATACCGATAAATTTAGGACTTTTCGCTAGGAAGATAAATATAAATAAAGTATTTAGTATAGTAACCTTAGTAATATTAAGATTTTTATTAAAAGAGGAAATAAACGAGTTAGAGCTACTAGTAGAATGGTAAAGTATAACTACTTTAGATATATAAATAATAGATAATATAAAAGACTAATATAGGGTATTACTTAAATAAATTATATCTATATAACCCTAGTTTTATATATAGGTAGTTAAAGTAATTATATATAAATTAAATAATAATATAGTTATACTAGGTATAGTCGTAAGAGTTAACTCCCGGATTAATTCGAGGATATTATCCATATTTTTTATACTTTTAAAGAGGGTAGAATAGCTAGTACTATTAGTAATAGCGAACTAACTGTTGACGTTAACGCGCTATAAAACTATAGTTTAGGGTGCCGATAGACTTTTATTAATTAGATAACGAGAGTAAGCTAAAACGAAGCTCTCGTAGGATCTAAAGTAGGGCTTCTTAAACTCGTAATATAATTACGTAATTATAATATAACCTCTTAGGTCTAATAGGTCTTACCCCGTAATAATACCCCTTCTCTCTCTATTTCCTACGGCTTTAAACCTCTTTTATTATACTTTTAAGTACCTAGTTTTTATTAGATAGTACTTTTTTAGTCTATTATTCTATTAGATATTCCCCTACTTTACTTCCTAGTCGTCTAAAACTATAGTATTTTCGATATTTTCTAGGCTTATAATAGTAAAAGTTTTATTATTTATTTATTTTACTTATATAATACGCTTATTCTATCGTTTTCTAGTATATAAGATCGCTTCTACTCGGAATTCGTATTCTCTATTAATTACTATTAGTAGGGTTATCTTATTATAAAGTTATTACGATAATAGGCTTTCGTATTCTACTAAATATAAGAGGTCCGAATAGAAGTAATTATAAATACTAGTAGGGATATTTAATTTATAGATATTCGGTACGACTATATTCGTAATAGTATATTTTATATATAACTAATCTAGTTTTTTACTTAAATACTTTATTTAGATATTCCTAAAATCTAAATATATTTAATTACTTATTTTAAAATTCTTTATAGTATATTTATATCGATTAGTTTACTTTTCTATTATTTATTAATTATTTATAAAAGTAGTAGTTACTTATTATTAGACCTCTTAGAGCTTCGAAATTATACTTTCGGCTACGGAGTACTTACTACCGGGCTAGCTCTAATTTTTATTTATTTAAATCGGTACTATATCGTACTTATAAGTAGTAAAAAAAAGTAAAATACCTCTTCTTAAGTACTAAAGTTAATTATTAAAAACTAATTAAACTACTAATAACTATAAGGCCTAGTCTTATTAGCTAAAGGTAATATAGTAATATAAGAACTATTATACTTCTTAATTTATTCTCTTAATAGTATTATTAGTTTATAAATAATAGGTAATTAAGAGCTTTTTTCGATTTTTAATAGCTTATAGAAGTATTTCTAGAAACTATCGATCTATTACCTTCCTCTATCCGAAATAATTAATTCGGGGGGTCTATAGTATATATAGATATAAGTTAAGAAAATTTTAATTATATTATCTACTTCCCTTATTTATAATAGTATTAGTATAAAACTTCCGGAAAAGTAGTTTATAACTACTAATAACTACTCGTAACTTTTTTTATTTAGTATATATATTATAAAATCTATTAAAATAAAGGCCTAATTTCGCGATAGTATTAGTAAAAATTATAGTAGATTATACTTCTTTTACTTCTAAATTTTATTTTTATTATATATTAAATAGGCTTTTATAAATTTACGAGTATCTATTCCGAATTTAAGTTAGAAGAATTATCCTATAAGTATAGTAATAAGGGTTTTATACTTAAAATATCCTCTAATAGTTAAGTCGTAATACTATTAAATAAATACTATATAAAGGGGTTTATAGTTTAAAATCTATAATTTACCGTATAAAAAGAGTTAAAATTTATCGACTAAGGCTTCTAAGATCTAAGCTATCGTAGAAAGTACGAGCTTCGAAAAGAATATTAGTACTTTTTCTAGAACTAGTTATATTAGTTCTTCGTATAAAAGGTCTACTACTCTCGTAGCTTTTTATAAATCTCGAAATTCCGGTTAGCGAAAAAGTTAAATTTTAGTATCTATTTCTAAAATTATTATAATAAAGTCTTAAGTTTTTTTCTAGAACTATAGATATCGATTTTTAGTATATTTAGAACTATCGTTATAGGTATTTATATATAAGAGAGTATTTAAAATTTATAATAGTTTACCCGGCCTATAAACTATTTTCTATTAATATAGTACTTCTAATAACTTTATCTAATATACTTAGTATTCTAATAGGTATCTCTTCTTATAGAAGTATTCTAGGTTTTTATAATTTATAATTATTATTAAAGAAATTAACTTATATAGTTCTACCTACTATTCGGTAATTTTAGCGATAATCGAGAGGAGCTCTTTATCGTAAATTAGGTAATTCTATTTAACTAGTAATATCTTATATAAAAAGAAAGTAATAAAATATTAAAGAGTATTATATTATTAAACTAGTTATCCTCTAATAGCGAATCTAGAAGTATTATATTTAATTTATATATCTTAGTCTAAGTCCTAATAGGTAAGCGCTTTATTAGCTAAGAAATATTCTTTAAGGGTTTTAAAAGCTTTTTATATAGCCTCTAATTACTCGAATACCGTATCTTTTCTTATAAGCTAATAAAGTAGGTTTATAAATTCGCTAAAGTCTTATATAAATTTATAGTAGTAGTTAGTAAAACTAATAAATCCCTTTATACCTCTTATACTCGTAGGAGTTTCTTATTCGTAGATAGTAATAATTTTAGCGGGATCTATTAATATACCTTCTCTAGTTATAACGATTAAATTAAAATACTTAATACTTTTAATTTTAAATTCGTATTTCGAGATATCTAAATATAAGCTAGCTTTTTCGAAATATAAAAATACTTCTTTTACCTAAATCCGATATTTTTTAAAAGTATTATCTATATAGATAAAGATATTATCTATATAGGCTAAAATATAGTAGTCGAGAAGATTATAAAAGACCTAATTTAAAAAATATTAGAATATAGAAAAACTATTTACGAGACTAAAAAAGGTAATAATTTATTCGAATAAACTATAGCGTATACGAAAAGCCGTTTTCTAAATATTTTTATTAGCTATACGGATTCGATAGAATACTACTCTTATATTAAGTTTTATATACTATTTAGCTATTCTAATTTAGTATAAGGTCTTTCTAATTAGTAGTAAAAGGTAACGATCGCGCTTCGTAAGGCTATTTAGAGCCCTATAGTTAATATAGAATTATAACCCTCTATTAGGTTTATAGGCGAATAGTACGGGGATAGTAGCGGCTAATTAACTAGTATATATAAAACCTTTTTCTAGGAGGTCTATTAGGGTCTTTTATAGTACGAGAAGCTCGTCTCGCGATATACTATATAAGGGTCCTTATAGTACTTTTAGGTCCTTCTTATTAGTTCTTTTAACTAGTTCGATATTTATATCTAATTCGTTTTAGTAAAGCGGTAGTTCTTCTCGATTATATATAAAAGTATCCTAGAATTAAGTATATTAAAGTAGTAGGTATTTACGAATTTACTCTAGTATTAGTTCTTTCTTATTCTTAAGAATATATTCGATATCCTTTAGGCTAGTAGCGAAGACTTTAGAGGCTTTTAGATCCTATTTTTTCGTATACCGGATTTTAGTAGTTATAATAATTATAATTACCGGTTTAGCGCTATAAATAAGCTCTTTTAAGTAGTAGATAATAGTTTTAAAAATTAAGATAAAAGTATTATTTATTAATTTATTATAGGTAACCCTATTTTCTATAAACTATAAGAGCTTTAATATTAAGTCTCGACTCGTTTTTACTATATAATAGGCGTATTAGTAGTACTAGTAATAGCTTTCGATATCTATTTTAAAGTAAACTATTTTATTTATAATTTTACTAATTCTAGTAATTCTTTTTAATATTTTAAATTCTATTTTAAAATATAGAAAATTTAAACGGTTTATTAGTTTATTATTAATTATAGTACTAGAAGAGTAATTTAAATCGAATAAGTATTTTATATAACTTATCCGATTAATTATAATATTTACTTTAAATAAATAGATCTATTTTTTTAGTTTTTTCCTAATACTCCTAGTATTCTAATTAAGTTTTCTTATATTCTTATACGCGATTTAGTATAAAAATAACTAGTTTTCTAGCTCTTTAGTAGCGGTATTAAAAATAAATTTAATATAAGTAGTAATTTTAATAAAGGTTTTCTTACTTTTCTAGGGTATACTTAAAAGATAAAAAGTAATAATATAACTTAGATATCTATAATAGAAGTAGATACTAGCTATTTTTCGGCGTAATATTTCCTTTTATATTACCTATTTCGAGTACTTTCTATAATATTAAAAGTCCGAGGGGAGGCTTAAGCCGATAAAGTATTTATTTAAGTTCGGCGTATTCTTATAAGTATATTAGGTAAAGGCTTATATAAAAGCGAGATTTAAATCGATATCTATAAGGTTATAAGGTAGAGGAGTAGTAAAAGTAGTAATAGTAGTATTATTATAAGTAGGAGATAATAAATATAGTATAGTAGAAATAGTAGAAAAAGCTTTTAATATCTATAAATTAACCTAGATATAGTAGTAGTATTAGACTTATTCTATAAGTATATTTTTAATAATTTTATTATAGTAGTACTTCGAATTAACTAGTTTATACTATAATAGAGGTTATTAATCTTAATACTTTTAGCCTATTCTAGGCTATTAATTTCTATTAATAGGTATTCGAATTTAGTATAATAGGTATCGAAATCCGAGGTTCTTTATTTTAAATTAATCTATTTAGTATAAGTAGCGCGTTTATAGTTAAAATTAGTATAGAAGCGATTTAGATAAATCTAGATATTCGAGAGTAGCGGTATATCCTTTTTAAATTTAGTACTAATAAAAGGGGTATAGTTTATATTAGCCGAACTTTTTAAAGTTATAAAGAGAGTAGCGATTTAATTAGATACCTCCGAGTATATTTTTATCGATTCGGAGTTTTATATAAGCTTTACTTCGCTAGTTTCGATATTTTAATTTAGAATTATTAAACTCGGCGAGTAAGGGTAGACGAGTATATACTTCTATAATAGTAGGTATAAGGAATAGAATAGAAAGTATTAGCGAAGTAGGCGTAGAGGCGAACGGACTTAAGGATCTTAAAAGTAATATAAGTAGCCTAGTATTTATAATAATATTAGTATTAGAATTAATATTATTAGGGCTTACTATAGGGGTAATCGGAAGTCGGAAGGTTTTATTAGAGGCGTAGATCGCCTAATAGAAGTTCTTATTAACTTAATATTAATTAACTCGTAGGGCGAGGAATTCGGAAGCGCGAGGTACTTAATCGGAAGCCTAAATAACTTAAATAGAAGCCTAGATATCTTAATCGAAAGTATATAGATTACCTAATTCGGAAGTATACGAAATACTTAAATTAATTAACTTATTAGTAATAAAGAATAGAACTTCTAAAGAAGTTAGATTATTAATTTAGAAGCTAACGAAAATTTAAAAAAATAATCTAATTAATTATTAATAGTAATACGCTATAAAACTATAGTTTAAAGTACCGATAGACTTTTATTAATTAGATAACGAGAGTAAGCTAAAACGAAGCTCTTATAGGATCTAAAGTAGGGCTTCCTAAACTCGTGATATAGTCACGTAACCATAACATGACCTCTTAGGTCTAACGGGTCTTACCCCGTAACACTAACTAAAGCCGGTACTACTAATACTAGTAGTAGTAAAGATAATAGAGTAGCCTACCCTAATAAAGTAGGTAATAGTAAAGCTAGGGCTATAAACCCCGACCCTGGTACTATCGGTACTAGTATTTATAGTAAAAGTAGAGTTAGTAAAAGAGATATATATATAGTTCTCCTTCTTTCCTCTTTCTATATATAATAGATTAATATACTATCGACGCCTATTCGTATCCTCACTAATAGGGCCAGTCCTTTACAGGCTAGAGCTTACCCTAATTTATTCCCTAAAGCAGGATAGTATTATAGAAATAGGATTTAGAACGATCTTTACTTAGATATAATTAGTAATAATCGATAGAGAAATCCCCTAAGAATTCTAGCCGTATATACTAAAAACGTATATAGATTTAGTTAATTATACGGTAAATAAAGCTATAGTAGAAAATAAAACCCCTATAGAAATATATTAGGGTTATATTAATAAGTACTAACCTAGACTACTACTACCCTACTTACTTAATAAAATACTAGTACTAATAGCCTAATTAAAACTAGATTAGCCGAAATAAGGTTATAATAAGGATTATTAATAATAGTAATTCGAAAATTAAAGTATAAAAAGAGTCCGGTAAACTAGTAGGGTTTAGGGGTTATTACTTATATAAAGTAGCCCTATACTTATTTAAGAAAATTATAACTAATTATAATATATAGTTCTATAAAGAACTATAAGCTATAAAATAAAATAAAATTATAAAATTTTTATATATTTTAGGGATATTTAGGCTATAAAAAATATAATTAAATTAGTACTATAAGTAATTAAAGCCCTTACTAAAAAAGAGTATTAGTTAAACTTAGTAATAAAGTATTAGAACGAGGGTACGAGAGTAAAAAGGAGTTCGAAACCGACTTAGATACGGATAAAAAGGCTACTAATAATAATAACCCCGGCGCGACTAGTAGCGTAGGCGGCGAAGACTTTAACCCCTACGAGAATAACCTATTTACGGGGTTTTCGATAACCGATTAAAAGGCGGCTATAGCTAATTAGTATATATAAAGCCTTTTTCGAATAAGTCTAGGTACCTTCCCTATAAGTAAGCAGTAAGCCTTTCAACACTACACTTAGGGTATAATAATATTCTATATTTAATATATATAATTTATTATACAAAGTTAAAAAGTACCGATTACACTACAAAAGTATAGTTATAAAGGTGGAATAGTACCTTACTAGATCGGGAAGGCATAAAATGGGGGCGATCTTATCCGTCACCGGACCAATATCCATCCAGACTGCCATGTTCAAGAACCAGCCCAGATGGCATCCAGCGACTACCCCCGTCAGGGCACTACTCCAACAACGAGATCTTTCTACAAGGAGCTTCGTGCCGGGGATGGTGAGGACTCGGAAGCCCTTTTATATGATGACAATCTACATCAATACCTAGTTGGAATCGATCTTGACGAGGCTGAGGCGGCAATTGGGGATAGTCGGATAACCTTGAACGGTCCTTTTCCAGGCTCGAGATCAGATGCACGGGCTGCATCAACATCGCAAACAAGTAGAGCTTCATCCTTCCCGACAATCTGGCCCCAACGAGACCAGGACGCAGACAACGATGTGCCAGCGTCACTCCTTGTCGAAACTCGGAAGGCTGGCGGCCAAGCACCTCATGTACCTGAACATGCGAAGAAATATGAGCCCAGGCCGACGTCATCTTTATCATCGAAATCACAACGTATCCGTGCATCATCTTCTGTGGTCAACGGACGACAAACGCACAGAGATCATGCAGTTGCCCCTGCCGATGTGGTAGGAAACCGAAAGGAACAAGCTTTGTGGCGATGGGCTAACATTACCAATCTTGATCTATTCATGTCGGAGGTCTACGGGTATTTTCGCGGATCGGGGCTGTGGTGCATCCTCTGCTCCCGCATCCTTTGTCTCTTGTATGTATAACTCATTCCATCACCTGGTCGTCCCACGAACAATACTGACGGTTAATACTACGTGCGAAAGTGAGACCGCTTTCCTTGCTATTCTTCTTACGTTTCTCACCCAGTGTATCGATTATGGGAGACTTCATGGCAGCCACTCGCTCTCACAGGTTGTGATACCCCAGTGTACTGCTAAAATGTCTACATTGTGGAGTATTGGTGTATGGCTCTATACCTTCTTCTTCGTATCGCAGTGCGTGCAATACGCTCTGGACGTGCGTCGATTGTTCAACATGCGCGATTACTTTACTTATCTTCTCAATATTCCGGAACAAGATATGCAGACTGTGTCATGGCAGGACATCGTTGCTCGTGTCATGGCACTTCGGGATGCGAATCCTCAGACTGCGACAAACCTACCTCCGCGGCTGAGAAAGTTTATCCTTGGAAGTCAGTCAAAGGAGCGGCTTGACGCTCATGACATAGCGAATCGCTTGATGCGCAAAGACAACTATCTCATAGCTATGATCAACAAAGACACGTTGGACTTCACGCTCCCTATACCATTTCTACGCAACCACCAATTCTTCTCACCTACACTGGATTGGTGTTTAAGGTTCAGCATCATCGATTTCATCTTCAACACGGAAGGTCAGGTCCGTCAAGAGTTTCTCAAATCAGGTCACCGTGGTATCCTCAGCCAAAAGCTCAGGCAGCGGTTCATATTCGCCGGAGTGTTTCACCTACTTTTTGCACCTTTTGCTGTGGTTTACTTGATTCTCATCTATATCTTCACATATTATCAGGTAAGGTCCTTGACCAGTGACACGAAGTTGGGCAGGTCAGTAGGCTTACACCGTAGGTTTTATCTTTATCTAGGAGTACCGCCAAAACCCCTCGATTCTTGGTGCAAGGAAATATACAAGCTTGGCAAAATGGCAATTCCGCGAGTTTAATGAGCTGCCCCATATCTTCACAGAACGGATCAACATGTCATATCCTTTCGCGACTAGATACGTGACGCAGTTTCCAAAGCAGATGACGGAACAGATTGCCAGAACAGTGGCATTTGTGGCCGGTGCTATGGTCGCAGTACTTGGAGCATTAACTCTTCACGATGCCGAATTTCTGAACTTCGAAGTTACCCCCGACCGTACAGCACTTGTATATATTACTATTTTGGGCGGTATCTGGGCCGCTGCTCGGAATACCATATCCGAGGAGACTGAGGTTTTCAACCCGGAATACGCTCTCCGAAATGTCATCGAGTATACACGATACCTTCCAGATCGTTGGGAAGGTAAGCTTCATAGCACCGAGGTCTTACATGAGTTCTCTGGACTATATAAACTCAAGTGGATGGTCCTTCTGGAAGAACTTATCGGTATACTTACAACACCATGTGTCCTCCTCTTTTCGTTACCGAACTGCAGTGATCATATCATTGACTTCTTCCGCGAGTTCACTATTCACGTTGACGGGCTCGGCTACGTCTGCTCCTTTGCTATATTTGACTTTAAAAAAGGCATGGGTAATATTACTGGTCGTCAAGTACCCGAAGACGTGCGAGAGGACTATTACTCAACAAAACATGGAAAGTTAGCAGCTTCTTTCTACGGCTTCTTGGATAACTATGTCGTCAACCCCAAAACAGGTATCCCTGGACACGTGCCGCCAGGCATCGGACCTCACCAGTTTCATTTACCACCAAGTTACCCTGCGCTTAACTCGCCGACTTTGACAACAGAAATGGCAGGACCTCGGCTTGGTCGAGGTGGCTGCATTGAGAGGGGCGATATAGGCAAGATGAGAGGACGCGGAATCGTAGGGCACTCCGCAACAAAGGCCCAGCCATCACCGATGGCCTCACTACTTTTGGATCCCCACCATCAGCCGTCAGCGGAGGCGCGCAGCATTCACAGGCCACAAGCGTCAAGAGGTCTCCATCCTGAGGACAGCATCATCCAAGAGGCACTGGAGCATGACGTCACGAATTTGCAATCTCGCGATTCTGATGCTGTCTCTGAAAATGGGGGTATACTAGGAGAATCAACGTGGGAGATGTCACCAGTCAAGGGACTCAGCAGAGAGACCAGTATCCCGAGTACAGAGGAATCAGATACCGGCGTCTTAGGTCTTATATACCAGCTTCAGCAGACTCAACGGCCTCAGCGGAGGATCAGAGCTCTTTGAATGATTGAGTATATAGCCAAATACATCAGCCGTTATTGTAAGAACCATGTAAAGTCTATGGGATAGACATATACAAACTGCCCACCTCGATGATATTGTTTAGGACGTTGATTACTGGACTTGAAGTGTAGAAAATGAACAACTAACTAGTATATCCAAAATTTACTTTATATCTTTTTTTAATATCTGGCACCAACTCCCCTCTGCCATAGCTTCTATGAGAAGTCTCCGCTGATAAATGACAGGGATCCTCAATGTGCTTCTTGACGTGCATAGGATCAAATCAAGGTTCGTAATGTTGCAATGTCTTCACGAATCGGTTCAATCGTACCGTTATAGGGGTAATCTGTTTACTCTAATATATGTATAAATAATTAATTTATGGAAATCGAAACAAACGGGCAAATACGTTCAAGGTTGGCGTTGTCTTGAGTCCAAGATAAGGTCGAACGGCCTATTTGGGGTTAAATTAAACTTGACCCCCACGATGGGAAAAAAAAGGTCCCACACAAAAGGTGGCTACGGCACTCCTCCTACCTGCTCGTAAAGCTGTTTTTCACTGCGGTTAGGACTCCGGCACCCTTCCATTTTCACCGATCAGTAGTGACCGCAGCCGGAATAATTAGTACCTTACCTATAAACAGTGCTCAATCGTGAATACTCCTGCCCATACGCGCCTAACGTTCAATCTAACTGAAAGAAATCGTCTCACTACTCAGGTGACATTCTGTGTTGTGAGTTGAAAGCTATCTTGATGTCGGTGAGCAGCGCGCATGAACTGACCTAGTTTTACTCGCAGCCACATCGATCAAGGAGCCGAAGAGGGTATATTTTTACAACCACTACGAATTGAAGATTCTTCTCTGCCTCTCAATTCCCATACCGCCCGCAGCTGAGCCGGTAAGGCGAACGATCTCGATCATACTTGGCCAACGTCCATTCTCGTTTAGCTCAGTTACTCGGCCGACGCAACTGCAGTCATCCTGGCTACTCTCGATCCTAAACGCCTCGGCCGAGCATCCGATGCTGTGGCCGCAATGGCCCAGCCAAATGCAGAACCCGCTGAGGAATATGAGTAAGTGCTATCCTGAAGCATTAAAAAGCGCTGGCATGGGCCGAATGGTCCCTTGGGAGCGGCATACATACATACGTATATACAGCTTGATCGCTACTAACTATCCCAAGTTATGAGTCGTTGCCACCGAATTTCTCCCTACTGCAGAACATGGTTGCAGGTGCTGTCGCCGGAATAGCGGTATGAAATATTCCAAGTCCATCGCATTATAAAAATCTAACAGGCTGGTCCCCGACAGGAACATACCGTTATGTATCCGGTTGATGCCATAAAAACACGGATGCAGATAATAGGCACGTCCTCGCGGAGCGCCTATACAGGTGTCATAGATAGCACATATCGGATAGCCACTGGAGAGGGTATCCTGAATCTCTGGCGAGGCATGTCCAGTGTCGTCTTGGGAGCGGGTCAGATCTCTCAACCACATACGGGTAGTTTTCACACACTGACATCGTGGATGGCTTTCAGGACCCTCGCATGCAGTTTACTTTGCTACCTATGAAGCAATTAAACATGTCATGGGCGGTAATCAGCCCGGAGTCCATCACCCGCTTGCGGCACGTACGTGACCTGTTCCAGTGGCGTTATTTTCGCCCGTCACAATATCCTAATTGTGTAAATAACTTACACAATTTACAAAACCCGCAGTGAGCAGTGGTGCCTGTGCAACAATAGCAAGCGATGCTCTCATGAACCCTTTCGACGGTATGTCTGTTCAGCAACATGAAATGTATATGACTAATATAGATTGGCATAGTCGTCAAGCAGAGAATGCAGTTGCAGGGATCAATTAAGATGTACCGCTCTGTTCTTGATTGTGCTCGATATGTCTATCGGACTGAAGGTATAGCCGCGTTCTATGTATCATACCCGACAACATTATCCATGACCGTCCCGTTCACCGCCCTTCAGTTTCTTGCCTATGAGTCAATATCGACAACTATGAATCCAACAAAACGATATGATCCTATAACGCACTGTTTTGCTGGTGGAGTCGCGGGCGGATTCGCTGCTGCCCTGACAACACCCATGGATGTGATAAAGACGATGCTTCAGACTCGGGGTACGGCTCAAGATATCGAGCTGCGGACAGTCAACGGGTTTGTGGCAGGTTGCAAGTTGCTTCGACAGAGGGTAGGTATCATGGGCTTCTTCAAGGGAGTTCGCCCGAGGGTCTTAACTACCATGCCAAGCACAGCGATATGTTGGTCGGCATATGAAGCATGCAAGTATGTCTGTCACAGCTTTACATTCGCCACTATCTAACTACGCTAACTTGAAAATTTTAGGGCATATTTTATTCAACGCAACGACGAGGGTTAACGACTTTCTTTCACGTAACGTCCCTGGCGTGGATATGTCCTATCTGTACTTGAAAAGGCAGGGAATGTAGAAAAGATAGACACAGGTAGATATAAAAATTTTGGGGGGATGGGGCGGTTGCATAATTATAGATTCGTCTAACGAAACGGTGATTACTATATATATATAGAAATGAATGAAACTATGCCTTCTAAGCTTCTCGTAACGGCTACGACTACTAGATTAATATCTTAGTAGTCGGTCAAGAGTATATAGAAGGTTAGTTAATTCCGGGGTATCGTAGTTAGGCTATAATACCCTAACCCTATAAATACTTATAATTATATATAGTTATATATTATATAGAGTCTTCTCTATTATAGAATATATAAACTACTCTTTTTACTAGATAATTAGTCCTATAATTATTATAATCTTTTCTCTTATAATATTTCGATATTACTTATAACTTCTATACTAGTTTCTTTACTAATCCTCTTCCGATCTTCTTATAGTAGGTATTTACTAGTATATTAAAGGTTTTATAACGGGTAATTATCGTAAATATAAACTAGAAATAGTATAAATCTATTATATAATTTTTTAAGCAAATACTACTAGGAGAAACTAAACTATAAGTATTTCTATTATATACTTATTTAACCGTCTATAAGCTATTATAGAAATGTTCTTACTTATTTATATATTTTCGTATATATAGGACTTAATCGCTATATTTATAAGTCCTAGTAAATATTTTTTTTAAAAAAAATATACCCGGATAATATTACGTAAAACTTTTAAATTAGTAGAAATATCTCGATCGCAGTATAGAGTATATTCTTTATACTTTACTAATTTATTAGTAGTTTATACTTCTTCTTCTAAGATAAGTTCTCTCGAGTATAGTATTAATTAGTTATTTAAATTATATAGTACTACGCCGAATATAAAGTAATAGGGTATATATCTAATTATATTTATCCTCTTATTATAGATAAAGAGAAAATATTCTAAAAAGTTATAAATTATATAACTAGGTTTGCTATAAATACTAGTAGATATCTTATCGCTAATTATCTATATTAAGACCCTCTTAATTTCGCCGTTAACGTATTCTATATAGCCGTTTATATATAGGTAATACGGTATAGTTTTAATTAGCTTAATACCGTACTTTTTTAGCCAGGCTATAGTTTCTTCGGATATAAAGTGTCACGGGCATGCTAGAGCGGGAATAATCCGGAAACTTAGGTAGCTAAATATAGTATTTTTTTAGATAAGGAGTAGAGTTTTCTAGTATATACTATCCCCCTTTTATATACTTTACCTAACTAACTACTATCCCTAGCCTTTTTAAGTATAGACTAGATTTAGATATATTTTAATATAGCCGGATTAATTATACGGTTTATACCCGGTATAATACCACTTTTTTCCGGGCTTCTTTCTAATCTTTTTAATAAAAATTATTTTTATTTTTATTTTTTTTATTTTTTTTATTTTTTTTCTATATATTTAAGTTATTTAATTCTAGATTCTAATTCTTTATATATTTAGGTTTAAATAATAAAGCTTTTATAGGGGTTTATAGCCGGTTACTCCTTTTTTTCTTCTTCTAATTTACTCTTATAATTATAATAACTCGAGTTTTTATTTATTTATTTATTTATATTTTTTCTATTTTTTTTCGTCTTCTATAGTTATAATAATAGAAGTAGTAGTAGTAATATTAATTTAAGTTATAAGAGTATTAGTAGTATTATTAATTTTATTATTATTATATTTAAACATATCTTTTTTAATTCTATAATTCTTTTCCTTTCTCTTTCTCTTCCCCTATAAAGGGTTAAGACCCTTCTAAAGCCTCGGCTATACCCTCGCTAATCGTACGTAGCCCTATACGTAGATTAGTTATTAATTACGTAACCTTTTTAATATTATCTAATACCCTATTATCTTCGCCGCTATCTAATTCTATAAATACTAATTAGATCGATAAGAAAATAATACTTCTAGAACTAGGAGAACTTAAATATTCTAAAGAACTTATTTTCGACTTATTAGTTTAATTATCGAACTAGTAATCGATAGTAGTATATTCCGGAACCCTAGTATAAGGAAACCCTATACTTAAGTATTAGTTTCTTACTAATCTTCCGATAGTATAAGATATTATCTAAATACTATATCTCTAGGTACTAAGATATATTACTAACCTCTTTTATCGAATTTAGACCTAGGTTTAAGCTTATAGAACTATATAAATTTCTCTAGACTTTTTAAGGGTTTTTCGCTATATATAAAAAACCCTACGCCTACTATAAGGTCTTTTTCTTTTTTCTCTTCTCTTTAGTTTAGAATATAATTTTATTTAATATAAAAAGGTTTACTTCTTATATAAACTGTTATATTATTCTAAACTCTTTTAAGAACCCTAAAAAGCCCTAGACGATATCTAGGCCCCCCGGAACTCTAGAAAAGTCTTAGACGATATCTAGGCCCTTAAAACCTCTAGAAAAAGTCCTAGATAATATCTAAGCCCTTAGACTTTCTATAAAAAGCCCTAAATAACTTCTAAGCCTTTTTAAATTTTACGAATTTCCTAGAATTTTTCTTCGTTTCTTAGAACTCTTCTAAATCCTTTTTTTTCGCGTTCTAAGATTAGAACTCTCTATTTAGTAGAATTTCCTAGGAAATAGAATATACTTTACGATAGGTTATTATTCTAATAAGGACTTTACGATCTAGAGATTTTTAAGAATCCTAGAACTCTAGAAACCCCCCCTTAAGACTTTATAATAGATTTTTAAAATACTTAAGCTTAATATTTAGCCTACTTAAAGGCTAATATAAATAAGATAACTATTTTATAAGCTATATAAGAAGAGGTTATCCGGAACTTTTAGAATTAACTCTAAGAAGACCTTAAAACCCCCCCGGCTTTTCTAGCCTCTTTAAAGCTAGAATAAGCTAAGGCCCCCGAAAATCCCCGGTTTAAAAAAGCTTTCCCCGATATTCCCCGTTTTACTAGAAAATAAAAGGATTTTAAAGTTTAGTTTTTAGAAATTTAATCTAAAATCGGTATCGATAGGACTTTTATCGGTATTAATAGGACTTCTATCGGTACCCTTTTCGCTTAGTTCTACTATATTTATAGTAGGATAGAATTTTTAGTTTAATTTTTTATATCTACTTATATTTAAAATATAGAAAAATAAAAGCTTACGAATTTTTCGACTTTATTAGTTTACTTAAAGTTTATTTATATAGACTTTAATAAAGTAATTAGGGCTAGGGATAAACTCTAAGAAAAAAAGATATAAAAAAAACTTATTTACTTTTTATTTTCCGAAATTCGAATATTTCTTTACCGAAGCTAAATTTATAAATACTATAGAAAGTATAAAAAACTTATATTTAAAAAGGAATATCTCTTTAGATTTCTAAAAAACCCTAATTAATTAAGAAAAACCCTAGACTTATACTTTATATATTAAGATTTTCTTAGGACTTATTTCGGATTTAGAAAGCTAAACTTATTACGAGAAGTATTATTCTTCTTCTTATACCTTACCGAACTTCCCCTAGGTTTTTACTAATTAGTTCTAAATTTAGGGGTTTTCTTAGATAACTTAGACCTCTTATAAAGACTTTATAGACTAGGAACCCTTTTCTAGGATTTTTAAAAGCTACCTAACCCTAGAAGAAAAAGAAGAGAGGTTTTAATTTAATTTTTACTTCTACTACGCCTAAAAGGCCTATTTATATATCTCCTACCTTATAGCCCTAATTTAGACCTAAGCCTATACCGGAAACCCTATTCCGACTAGAGAAGCCTTAGAAGAGCTTTAAATATCCGGGGCTATCCGAGAAACCCTAGCCCTTATTATAAAGGTTTTTACTAAAGCTATAAAAACTAAAAAAAACCCTAATATTATCGAGATCTTCTCGGACGACTTAGAAGATTTAGAATCGGAAAAAGAGTAATTTTAAATTAAAATCTCGATTTAAAATCTCTAGAACTCCCGGAAATCCCTATTTAACCCTTAGCCTTTTTAGAAGAAGAGGGTACTTATATAAATACTATTATAAATAATAGATCTAATATAAAATACTTTATCGACTCTAGTTATTATAGTTATACTATAATATCCGATAGAGCTTCTATTAAATATAGAGTTACCCTCTACCCGATTTAGCCCTACTATTTTTAGTAAATTATAAATTAACTTAAAAACCTCTAGCCTATTATATCCTAGATAGTTTATTTTAAACTAGATATAAGTAGGTTTTATAAGGGTATCTAGGCTTATATAATCCCCGGATAATCCGATTCTATAATCTTAGGAAAAAAGTAGTTATAGTTCTATAATACTTTTCTTCGCCCTACTACTAATATTATAATTATCCGAAAACCTTTTAGGTTTAAGATATCTATAGTACCGGTATTTATAGACCCCGAAATTATTTAAGCCTTTTTTACCGGTTTTAAAGCCCTATTAATTAAAACTTTAAAAGAAAAACTACTTATATATATATATATATATATATTCTCGGCTTCCCTCGTAGATATTTAAAAAACCCTCGTCTTAAAGTTTTTACCTAGTTACTCCCCGTTATCGAAGTTTTCGATAAAAAGAAAGCTAAAAAGGGGTTTCTAGTACTTAAGAGCTAAAAACTCTTCTTTATAAATTCTATATAGTTAAGATAGTTTTATAAAGAAATAGATTAATTAAAGATTAATTAAGAACGCCTAAGAATAGTAATAATCGTTTATTCTAGAGAAGTATTTATCTATTCTAAGCTATATCTAGCTAGATCCTACCTATTCTAGGCTAATCCGAGCCGATCTTAGCTAGATCCGACCCGTTCTAGGCTAATCCGAACCGATCTCAGCCGGTTCTAACCCCTTCTAGCGCCCCTAAATCAATATAGTATTATTATATCTCGCTCCGCCCCTATTCGTAAAGCCGCGGAGGAGGTAGCGCCTAAGAAAAACGAGGAGGAGGCTAAGTAGAAAGAGGAGGAGAAAAAAAAGAAGAAAGTAGCTAGGTATAAGGCGAAAGCGGCTAAAAGCGCTATTACGATACTAGAGAAGTATAGTTTAGCCGATACTACTACTAATACTACTAATAATACTCGTAACTTACTATATTATTTACTATTAGTCTCTAAGGGTAATAATAATAATAATAATAATAATAATAATAATAATAATAA
>JAOYNU010152485.1:8081-20074 GCA_026745395.1 Tympanopsis confertula
CCCTGGGTATTGACATTAACTCCTCGCTCGAGAAGTGTCTGCACAAGATTTTCATGACCTCCAACACAAGCAGCCTGAAGAGCATTGCTGTAGCGACCACCCTGGGCATTGATATTGGCTCCTCGCTCAAGTAGTATCTGTACAAGCTTGTCATGGCCTCCACGACAAGCAGCCTGGAGGGCATTTCCAGACTGTCCACCCTGGGTATTGACATCAGCTCCTTGCCTAAGGAGTATCTGTACAAGCTTGTCATAACCTCCAATACAAGCAGCCTGGAGGGCATTTCCGTAGCAACCGCTCTGAGTATCGATCATGGCTCCTTGCTGAAGTAGTATCTGTGTAAGCCTTTCGTGACCTCCACGACAAGCAGCCTGGAGGGCATTTCCGTACTGTCCACCCTGGATATTGACATCAGCTCTTCGCTCAAGGAGTATCTGTACAAGCTTATCATGACCTCCAACACAAGCAGCCTGGAGGGCATTACCATACTGTCCACCCTGGATATTGATATTGGCTCCTTGCTCAAGGAGTGTCTGTACAAGCTTGTCATAACCTCCAACACAAGCGGCCTGGAGGGCATTTCCGTACTGTCCATCCTGGGCATTGATATTGGCTCCTTGCTCAAGAAGTGTCTGTACAACCTTGTCATGGCCTCCAACACAAGCGGCCTGGAGGGCATTTCCGTACTGTCCACCCTGGGTATTGACATTAACTCCTCGCTCGAGAAGTGTCTGCACAAGATTTTCATGACCTCCAACACAAGCAGCCTGGAGGGCATTTCCGTACTGTCCACCCTGAGCAATAATATTGGCTCCTTGCTTGAGCAGTATCTGTACAAGCTTATCATGACCTCCAACACAAGCAGCCTGGAGGGCATTTCCGTACTGTCCACCCTGGGTATTGACATTAGCTCCTCGCTCGAGAAGTGTCTGCACAAGATTTTCATGACCTCCAACACAAGCAGCCTGGAGGGCATTTCTGTAGCGACCACCCTGGGCATTGACATTGGCTCCTCGCTCGAGGAGTGTCTGCACAACTTGGTGTTGTCCATTCAACGATGCCCAAATCACTGGGAAGCTGCCTGTGCTGTCTCGTTCATTTAAATATTTCTCATTCCCGATGATCAGTAAGGAGACTTCTTCATGGTGACCATTGAATGCTGCCAGGTGTAGCGGTCGCATTTTGGGAACGCCATCGTATGGTCTGACATCTTTCCAAAACAACGGGAACCACAGCTGGAATCTGCCCTTGTCAACATGATACAGCCAATGTATTCGATCGTTCATCTCTTTATCAGCTACTATAGCGCTCTCCCGTACATGATCAGGCCAGTGTACTGCAGAATAGTTCAACAGGTCCTGACTATGTAGACTCGTGCCTTTTCCATCTTCGAGATCCTCCATCAACAGATACCGCAAACATATATCAGCCATTTGGAGCTCAGTATACTCCACTCTGGATATATATGGAATATTGGGCTCGTTCAAGCTGGCCTTCTGGATGAGAAAGTCTCGTGCTGTCTTGTGGAGAAGATAGACCCTGGAGTTGTTGATAAATACAAATAAGCCACACAGCCGGCGAAGCTTTCCATCTAATCCAATTGGATCTATGATAGCATCTTTTATGAGTCGGGATTGTGGGTGGTTGGCTATCCCGATAGCCATCGCCATCTCCCTTATTGTTAAAGGCCGTCTTGCTGCAACGATGATCTGCAGGATATTCCGTACTTTTTCAACGTTCCTTGGAGCTACTCGACGAAGAATTTTCTCATATGCTGAATCAACAGAGGGGGGTATCAACTTGATCAGTTCGGTCAACTCATCAGCAGGTGAGAAACTATCTTTGAATGTGGCTTGGATATCATCAATAGCTAAGTGTAGCCAGAGATAAGTGCGGTTCTCCATCTGCAGAAGCTGTTTCTCAACTCGCTGTCGCACAGCCTGTGTCAAAGATGCGACCTTGGCTATCTGCTCCACTCGAACTTTCACCACCTTATCTATTTCTTTGTGAATCTTGTCATTTTCTTCCTCGCCTTTCAAGTGAAGTGTAGGAAATTGATCTGTTATCACTTGGAAGCGATCTTTGATATGATCATATGGACGACTAGTGACCAAAAATTTCAACCAGCTATCCGTAGTAGATGATCGTTGCTGGCTGTAGAACTGATTCAACTTTTCGATCAGTCGATGTTGGTCACTTTCGCGACATTCGTCAAGCGCGTCAAGAACGCAAATCACTTTGCCTCCTTCGACCGAAGCAGCGTTTAATAAGATCCGCCAAAGTTCATCAACTTCCATTTGGATCTTGTCTGCGCTTTTCTCCCATGATGCTATGGCATAATACAGCAAGTCCGGTCGCTGACTGAAGAGTTGGTGGAGCAATGCACAAATTGCAGTTGCAAAGCCATTCTGCTCATTATTATCCTTGAAGAAGAAATAGCATATCGTCACATTTGGGCTCAACTCCGGTATCACATCATCAACAATTGATCTAGCCAGAACAGACTTGCCGCATCCTGGATCAGCCGAGATCCAGAGGAGATCGTTACAGCCTGCTTTCCACCAACGAGCGAATTCATGACTCTGAAGAGCCCATTGACAAGTTCCTTCGACTCTTTTTGGATTGATGTTCTTCTGCTCTTCGTAATTCGATGTCTTGAAACATCGATGGCAGCTTCGTTGTTCATGAGTTAGAGCTCTTTTGATCTTCTCATGATAATGCCGCTCTCTTTGGTCGTAGGATCGATCTAAGCGCCGATTGGTACTTTTGACCTCTTCATTCAATCTGCCTGAGATAGACTCTATAAGCCCTGCTCTCCATAAAAAGCGATTCAAGCCAGTCAACACCTACTACACACTTCCATCGCCAGATTCTCTTTTGGAAGATGACCCTTTCGTACAAAGCTTAGCAGCTCTTTGGCATATGCTGCTGCCGCCAATGCTGCATATCCTTGCCATTGCTTGTTTTTATGCGAATCGGCATAGTCGCAGATACCACGGATGACAATGCATGGAAAATCCATCATCAAACCGGCCGCTTCCATCTCGAAGCATAGAGCTCCAGTCTTTTGTCGAAGATACTCTCTCGTCTGACCATGTTCTATCACACAATTCCCAGAGGCAATAATGCCGTAGTGTACCTCTGGAATGCTGTTCTCTCGTTGACTTCTCTTCTCTTCCCATTCAGCGAGACATCTATCACAACTTTCCATAGTCATTGGATGATCCTGCTCTGGCTTAAATAATCGATCAAGCTGCGCGCTTGGTCGACCAAACGACTTTAGAGTCCGTGCATTTCTTCCAATTGCGTTTATCAGATAATCAGGATAGCGCGGATCATCCGTCAGCTCAGCAGCCCTCATCTGGCCAACTGCTGTTAATAGCGGCCGAGGAGGACTGTTTAAGGAGCCTTTTCGTCGGAAGGTACCCCCTTTTTCCACCTTTCCCATGTCGTATTGTATTAGTCCGCCAGTTGTGCCTTCAGGTTGGCTGATTACAATATCGCCAAGTCTCACATCATGAGTGGCCGATGGAATTCCTCCTCCGACACCAACCATCAGCCCGATTCGAAGAGACTTGGAAAATGTGCGGGTCATATCTTTTGCGACCGCGGTCGCTGAATTGTTTCCATATTGTCCGGGGGGAAGGCAAGCGATCACAACATGGTGTTGCGCGATTCGACCCAGTCTATAGCTATTGAAGTCCGCTGCATCTTGACTGTCAAGAATGCCAAAATCTTCATCGAGCATTTCCTTTGCTGCTGCCGCCTCTATCGGCAAAGCACAAATCCAGCCGATTTGAAAGGACTCGATAGGTGGTATGTCCATGTTGCAAGTCTAGTAGAATCGATTTAAAGCAGCAACGAGTACTTGGAAGAAGCTGGGACGTTTGTGAAGAGATGAGAGGTTTGCGGTTTCGTGAAGGCAGGGATAATCGTGAAAGCATTCCGTTCCAGCCACAAACACGTCCGCTGATCACGAGACACGCGCTGCGACTAAAACCAATCGTCTTGTTTGCCTTGCCGCCTGCTGCAGCAATACGTGTTCACCATGACGCCGACGCCTCAAACGGAAGATGTCTCTTTCGTTGCTTTTTCTTCGTATTTGAAATCACTTATCCCAACGAGTACGATTGGTCGCATGTAGGATCTGATTTGTCCTGGCCAAGTCGTCTGCGGTGATGGAAGCGAGAATGAATTTATTAGTGCCTGAATGGGTCCGCCAGTGAAAAAATCCTATTTGCCGCTGTCACATCCTCTGCAGCGCTGTGTGTCAGCTGGCGCCTCGACAAAAGTCGACATCCATGTGTGGCAAAGCTTCAGTTTTGGGCGGTAAAGGATAGAAGAATGCAGAAACAAGTGTACAATTCTGGAAGATCGAATTACATAATTGCAGATACTAGAAAAATTTCCACATAGCAATGGGACGCTCATTCATTACCGGATCATAACAATCCTAACCTCTGAAATTAAGGATACCAAAGTTCTTATCGTTATGGGGAGCAAATCACTTGAGTGGTTGCGCTAGTGCCTTAGCAGTGGGGCCCGAGTACAGAAAAGCAGTCATCAAGGTAGAAGCCGATTTCGCTATCGACTGTACAAAGCGAACGGTCGGCACTCGATAGACTTTAATGACTCTCATATTGGAAGGAGACAACAGACGATACTCACCACGAGGGACCTGGCGATTGTCGTTGATATTATTGTGATATAAATTTATTGTGTACCGAGCGGGAGCTAACCCCGGACCAATGGCGGACCCACCAGTGGGGCCTCCCGAGGCCTCACCTACAAACACCCAAGAGACCACCATTTTCTCAGTCGAGGACTTTCAGCCTAGGGTGAACAATATCCCAACGCGAGCCACAAGAAAGAGAGGACGACACAACGAAAAGTATGCTCCAGATGAAACTACCGGCCGGGTCACCACTCGCGAGGTGTGGAAACTCATCGACGAGCTGAAGGACATCATCCACCGCTAAACCACACTTATCGAATCCACCAAAGCTGAGGTACAGGAAGTGAAACACGACCAAAATGTCCTTCTCGAGAAAAACCAAAAGCTTCACGAGGAAGTCAAAGCCCTGCGAACACAACTCGGAGGAATGGCGGCGGTGGCGCCCCCGTCTAGAACGTGGGCGGCAGTTGCAGCTAACACCGCCAACGCGAACCCACTCCCGACCCACCACCGCCCTGATAAAGATCAGAATTGCGTCCGGGTTAGCACCCAGCGGTCATCGGTTGATACAGGAGACAACAATACCAACAAAGGGAACAATTTTGGCCGATACCTTCCCACCGACTCCGCGAACTCCCACATCCGTACGGCCCTGCTGAGCGCACCAACCACACAAGATGCCCAGGTAGCCGGTGTTGGCACCACCAAAACTGGATATGTGATCAGATTCAAGGACAAAATATCAGCAGAGACAGCCCGAAACAATACAGAGTGGTTGAATGAGTTAGGAAACAACACAAAACTAGTGAAGCCACGATTCGGAGTAGTGGTACATCGTACTCCTACCGAAGACTTTGACTTAGACAACGCCAGCGCCCAGGCCATCGAAAGGATCACAGCTGAAAACGAGCTGGTAGCACAGGGGCTTCCGGTTGAAGAGGTAGCATGGCTTAAGAAAAAGGACAAGGTACTAGGGAAGTTCGCATCGCTCGGCATATGGCTCGATTCTGCAGAAGGAGCGGAGTACATCCTCAACAACGGCCTTCTGGTAGGCCAGAGGTACATAGGCAGTGTGGAACGCCGCGAGATCAAGAGAAAGAGATGCTTTCGGTGTCAACGATTCGGTCACTTAGCATGGTCATGCAAGGAGAATCCGCGCTGTGGACATTGCGCAGGCTCGCATGAGAGACAGCGATGCCCTCCAGGCATTAGAGCACGATGCCTCGACTGCAGCGGCGAACACCCTACAGGAGACCGAGAGTGCCCCAACCCCGCGACCACAAATCCTTCCCAATGTTAGGATCGAATCTACGCGTGTTACAGTTGAACATTATGAAGTCGGGGCCGAGAATGGAAGCCCTGATCAACGATCATCGGAGTGAAGACTTAGATGTGCTCTTGATTCAAGAGCCATCTACCACTTACTATCGCACACACATCAACCACAGCGCCTGGCGGCTTTATCGGCCAACGATAGAGTCAGACGAAGTCCAGATCCGTAGTTTGATCTACGTCAATCGGAAACTTTCAACTTCCTCACGTCGGCAGATTCCGTGTCAGCACCCAGATATCACGGCCATCAAGATCTGGACCGCAGACTCCCAAATCCTCCTCTTCTCGGTATATATCCAATGCATCCCATTATTCGCTCCAAGTGAATATTCAGCGGAACTGGCGCTCACGGCAATCGAAAATTCCATATCCGCCGCCCAGCGAGATAATAGAAGGTCAACAACTGTGATTCTCTCGGGCGACTTCAACCGCCACCACCCAATGTGGGGCGGCAACCATATACAACCGCGATTCGTCGAACAGGCGAACGACTTAATCACCTTTTTCCAAGAACACAATCTACAAAGTTGCCTACCACGGGGTACGCCCACTTTCTGGCCCCTGAATGACCCGGGTAAAAGCACTACTATTGACCAGACGGTCACCGACCAACCAGACCTTCTTGTCAAATGCCACCTCTACCATGAAAACTACGGATCAGGCCACCGCGCAACATACTCGGAATGGAGCCTCCAAGCCCACCATAATACCAATGCACCCCCCAGGAAAGCGTACGAACGAGCAACTTGGGACAAGATCGGGGCCGAGATACTCCAGGAATGGATCGGTGGAAAGAGATCAAGACGAGACCGGCTCTAGATTCGATTGTAGAGAAGCTCACCAGAATCACGACATCAGCTGTGGAAAATCACACACCAAACAGACGACCTAGCCCTTACTCTAAGCGATGGTCCACTCCCGAACTCAAAGTCCAACAGACCGACGTCAACCACACACGACGCAAATGGCAAGAAAGCTGTGCCCGTCACGGCCGGGATCATATACGCTCGGTGTCTCTTTTTCGAGAGATGCAACAAAAGCGCCGAAGGTGGACACGCACGATCGAAAAGGTCAAAAAGTCACACTGGAAACAGTTCTTGGATAAAGCGGGGGAGGGAATGCTTTGGAAAGCTGCTACGTACATGAAACCACGGGACGCTTGGGGTTGTGTACCCGAGCTACATGTCGGTTCTCGGGAGATATTAGAAAACGAAGACAAAGCAGCAGCCTTCATGGAGTCCTTCTTCCCTCAGATGGACAAGCCTGAGGAAGATCCGCCAGATCAAACTCCTCTGGAACTGCCCTGGCCGCCGATTACAGAACTAGAAATCCAGCGATCTCTCAAGGTAGCCAAAGCCTCTACAGCACCAGGCGACGACGGACTTCCAACCCTAGTGTGGAAATACCTCTGGGAAAATCTAAAACATCTTATCACTGAGATTTTCACGGCATCTGTAAGACTCGGGTATCACCCCAGACAATGGCGAGCAGCAAAGATCGTGGTACTACGGAAGCCAGGGAAACCAGATTACTCCATCCCTGGAGCTTACCGCCCGATCTAGCTCCTCAATACGCTGGGCAAAATTCTTGAAGCAGTCATAGCTCGAAGATTGTCATATCTCGCAGAAACATATGATTTGTTACCTGATACACAATTCGGTGGACGTCCAGGGAGGACCACGGAACAGGCTCTCTTAGTCCTTTCCAACGCCATCGATCGAGCCTGGTACAAGCTTGGAGTAGTGAGACTTGTTGCCTTCGACCTAAAAGGGGCATTCAATGGAGTTAACAAATCTAGCCTCGACACCCGCCTGCGAGCAAAAGGGATCCCAACCACTGCTCTTAAGTGGATTGCGAGCTTCATGAGTGACCGCTTTGCTAGCATAGGCTTTGACGACTTTCGCACGAAGGTCTCTCCGCTGGCGAACGCAGGGTTAGCACAGGGTTCACCGCTCTCACCGATTTTGTTTGCATTCTTCAACTCCGACCTGGTCGACCAACCGGTCGATTTCCACGGTGGCGCATCAGCCTTTATCGATGACTACTTCCGATGGCGAGTTGGCCGCTCGGCCGAGGATAATCTAGCCAAGATACAATCCGAAAACATTCCGCGTATCGAATCATGGGCCCGACGAACCGGGTCCTGCTTTGCGGCGGAAAAAACCGAGTTGATCCACCTCACAAGGAAGCGAAGCGAGCAACTAAAAGGTCAACTAGTGATAAACGGGAAGATGGTGAAACCGTCGGCTATGGTTAAACTGCTCGGAGTGATCTTTGACCACCAACTACGGTGGAAGGAACACATCCAGCAAAGCCGTCAAGCGCGCCCTTAAGGTGGCTGTTGCCTTAGCAGGATTGCGTAACTTGCGCCCCGAACAGATGCGACAGGTATATCAGGCGTGCGTGTCACCGACGGTAGATTACGCGTCAACAGTATGGCACGATCCCCTCCATGATCAACTCCATCTCCGACATCTCAACACAGTACAGAGGGCCCCTCTGGTCCGCATTCTATCGGCCTTTTGGACGGTGGCCACAACAGCCCTAGAAGTAGAAGCCCATGTTCTCCCAACCAGCCTCCACCTCCGCCAAAGGGCAACAACAAACCATAACGAGACTCCACACCCTACCTCGACGTCACCCCATCTCAGGCGTGCGTGTCACCGACGGTAGACTACGCGAAGTCTCGATAAGGTAAGCTCCTCATGTGATTAGGGTTTGAAACACTATCTCTGTGCTCCCTATCATGGAAGGCAATTACGGTCGGCACTGTATAACTTCATCATTGCAGAATCTTCTCCAAATGACGCATGTCATAAATTAATCATCTATACAATGGACACTTAGGTAGAATTATTCACGAAGCTTGGTCCAATACTTTTTGAACTGTATTTTTTTTGCATCGTTCTGTACTAAAAAAGAGAGCATATGGCATTGAAATAAATTCATTGGAATGATTGTAGGACCAATAGATATAAAATAAGCTAGCTAACGATAGTGGAGACCGCGTTATAGAATTCCCATAATCATCTCTTTCTAGATCTCAGATTGTGTTCACGCGGAGTGACCTGCCGCTTTGTTTTTTTAGCTTTTTTCTGACGCTCAGGCGGACTTGGTATTTTGGGGGTTTCCCCTATCTACTTGGTTTGATTCCCAGCTATCTCAGAAGACCAGCCTCCTATCAAAGTAGGAGTCTCTTCTTCTAAGTCTCTAGACTTGGAGGTCTGTCTTGATTTACCATTTGAAGACAATCGAGAGCACTCTGGACTTTTGCCTTTCATATCACTGGTCTGATTCGTAGGATCGGTTCTGTCTCTCGATCTCCCCTTAGGAGAGGATCGAGAGCGCTCTGACCTCTTGTCTTTGGCATCTTTGGCTGGAGTTGCTGCATCGGCGACTAAAGCTAGAGTATATGATCTGTCTATTGATCTCTTCTTTAAGAGGACTAAGGGCGCTCTGGTCTTTTCCCTTTAATATCGATGACTAGTATTGTAGCATTGGACCGATCCTTTGGGATACCCTTTAAAGATGATCGAGAGCGCTCTGGTCCCTTACCCTTATCATCACCGGCCATATCTATAGCATTATTTCTATCTCTTGATTTCCTCTTTGCAGAAGATCAGCTGCGCTCCTATTCCCGTTCTTTAACTTTGCTAGCTGGGGTCATAAGCATTGTGACCATAGGCTTCCCATCTTGGGATTTATCTCTAAGAGAGATTTTAGAAGAACCTAAAGTAGCTACCTTCCTTTCCGAAAATGCGTTTAAGAACAGCTTAGATTGGGCCGGTGGAGGCTCTAACTGACTCTTGCCTGCTACAAGCTGCCTTCGTGATTTACCTACTCTGTCACGGAGGCGATCAGAAGAAAGGATATCTCATTGAAGATGCTCAGGATCGTAGAAATAACGAAGCTGAAGAGAGGAAAGAGGAGGGGAGAGGCCCCCGACTAGAACTATCTACATCCGCACACAACGGCGCTAAGCCTAATCGAGCCACCTCTGCAGGCATATGCACAGCATATGAGTCACGTGTCAGCTAACGTTAACTAACGCGCGGTTTACATCCCCCCCCTTAAGAGACGACTTGGTCCCTCAAGGCGTTGCTTCACGACGGCGGCGGAGGATTCTGATTGGCTGGTTCTGTGGCCAATTATCCTCTGGGCGCGGTTCGAGATACTTGTCCTCGCGCGCGGCACACAACCATTCCTCTAACCTTTGCGGGGATCCAGGACGTTCAGGGTAACAATCATGGTAAGATTTGACCTTCTCCGGTGTGTTCATAAATGATTCCGTGTCGTACCACTGATCGTTGTTGATGTTAATCCAGGAAGCATGGTACTGTAATACTCCACAGCACAGCCGCAAGTCTAACACCTCGTTCACCATCCACTCCAAGTTATCATTTATCTCTTCTGGGATAGCCTCATCGGGAATCTGGCCGGTAAGGGGGTTGTTGGCCGTTAGCTTCCTCAATTGATCTAGCGAGAAAACAGGATGAATCTTCATCTAATCAGGTAACTTCAGCTGGAAGGCGTGGCCAACCTACTCCACAATCTCGAAGGGTCCCATGGACTTTACAGACAGCTTCCTGCTGGGTCTCGAGTCCTCCCAGTATTTCTTCGTGAGGAATACCTTGTCTCCTACTCCGAAATCCACCTCCCTTCAGTATTTATCCACTTGCTTCTTCTGCTATCCCTGAGATTCGAGTATCAAAGCCCTCACTAACTCCCAGATTTCCTATAGAGACCTTGCCATTGTCATCACCTCGCTGTCATTCCCGATTATTTTTGCCATTAGCAGATCAAAAGATATTCTCGGCTCATACCCTCGCTTGATGAAGAATGGAGACTTCCCTATTGACGATTGAGATAGGATTGCATTTACAAAATCGATTATCCCTACCCAATCCGACCAGTCGTTCTAATAATGGCTTACATATAAGCGAAGGCATTGCTATAGATATTGGTTCACAATCTCGGTCTGATCATCGGTTTACTAGTGGTAGACAGTCAATAAACACAGTTGGATCTTCAGAATCAAACAGAGCTACTGCTAGAAGGATGATATAAACTGCAATCCTCGATCTAAAACAATAGAAGATGGTAACCCTGTAAAGGCGTAAACTCGATTCACAAATAACCATACCATCTCTTTAGCATCCACGTTTTTTCGGCATGGGATAGTGATAGCTCTCTTGGAGAAACAGTCAACTACCACCATAACTACATCGTAGCCTTTCTTGTCCTTCGGGAGACTGCAGAAGTCCACCGTAATATGATCCCATGGTCGCTTAGGAGCCTCGAGAGGCTACAGCAACCCTAGTGTACAATCTTTCCACGGTTTTGTTCGTTGACATATCAAACAGTTCCGGACATATCATCCTATGTCCTCCTTCCATCCAGTCCAATAGTATCGAGTCTTCAATAGTTCAGCAGTCTTATCAATCCCAGGGTGGGCTATCGATGGCTAACAATGGATCTCATCCAGCAGTCGTGCATGTAGGTTACCGTCATCAGGAACTACCATCAAACCCTTAAAATACAATAGGCCTTTGTGTTCTTTCCAGTCTCCTTATTCAGTGGCTGCCAAACGACATCCTGCTTCCAGTTGGGAACTCATCCTATTTGCTTGCTGGATCCTATGGATCAACAGTGGGACCTCGATTAGAGGTTCTTGAGGCAGTTGTGTCTCTCATACCGCACTTCGCGTCATCACGGAGACTACAGGCTTGTAGTCCTCAAAGAGCTTCTTCGGAAGTAGTATTTGAAGTTGCTTGATTGGAGTGGGCAGTCCTTTCCTTGATAACGCATCTGCAATCACATTTTCCTTTCCGGGCCGGTGTTTAATTGTCATGTGGTATCCAGATATCAGTTCAGCCCAGCGAATTTGGCGAGGACTAAGGTGCCTTTGGGTCGAGAAGTGTTTCAACGCATCGTGATCTGTCAGAACCTCGAATTTCTGACACTGATGGAGTCCAGCTAACTCCGC
>JAOYNU010152596.1:0-20053 GCA_026745395.1 Tympanopsis confertula
GATGCATCTGTTTTCAACTCTGTTCAGGGCTCTGACAATTGGAAAGCTTGGTTCAACGAACCTGGTGCCAATGTGGTTGGCTCAATCAACACAGCCTATACAGTGGGCGCTATCTTTGGTGGTTTCTTCCTTGGAGGACCAACAGCAGATTTCCTTGGGCGCAAATTTGGCATGGGCATTGGCTGCGTGCTAGTGATCATTGCCACTTTCATGCAGACTTTCTCACCACATCATAATATCGCTTGCTTCATCGCAGGTCGGGTCCTTATTGGCATTGGTCAGGGAATTGCTTTGAGTAAGTTGTCCGTCATCTCGTCGTAAGAGCTCTTTGGAAAGTACTATACTGACACATGGGATTTTAGCCGCGGGCCCCATCTACATTGGTGAACTTGCCCCTCCTGAAATTCGGGGAGTAATCATGACATTCTGGCAGATGTTTTACTCTGTTGGATCTTTCATCTGCTTCTGGATCAACTATGCTTGCACGAATCACGTTCAAAGATTGGGAGAGTGGGACTGGAAGATGGTAGTTATTTTCCAGCTCTTGGTTCCTATTTTGATCTTGATCCTTCTACCTACTATTCCCGGGAGTCCGAGATGGTCAGTATTGTTTACTCAAACATGTTGAACATTTTAACATTATCGTGAGAAGCTATGCTAACAAAATCTTCCCTTGTTATAGGTACATTCAAAGGGGTAACAATATCGAAAAGGCCCGTGCAGCGCTCCTTCGAGTCCGAGATACCGAGGAAGAGGTCGAAGATGAACTTTTGAAAATTCGCGAGGCTATTGAATACGAGAAGGAAGCGATCTCCGGAAATTACAGTGCTCTTTGGAAAGACAGATCACTCCGAAAGCGCATGGGTCTCGCATTGGTCCTCAACGCTGGACAGCAACTTACCGGACAAGGCTCGCTTAACTCGTACTCAACCAAGATATACGAGAAGGTATTTACCAGCAGCAGTCAAATCGCTCTTATAAACGCCCTCAATGCAACATTTGGTATTCTGTTCACCTTGAATGCCGTATGGTTTGTCGATCGATTTGGCAGGAAAGCCCTGTTGATCGGAGGTGCCATTGGCATGGGGATTTGTATGATTATCGTGGCAGCGGTAGAGACAGAGACGCCGAATTTAGCCGGAGGTGCCAAGTCGGAGCCCGTCGGTATTGCCATCGTATTCTTGCTATTCCTATTCATCCTGTTCTGTGAGTGCCCCCAACCTATAGAAGGAAAAAAAGCTAATGATATCATCCAGATAAACCATCATGGGGTGCTACTGTTTGGATCTGGACATCCGAGATCTTTTCTATGAATGTTCGTGCTCAAGCAGTTGGCATGGCATCTCAGACTCAAAATGTTGCCAATACAATCTTCCAGCAGTTCTTCCCGATCTTCCTCGATAATGATGGATTTTACGCATTTTATCTTTTCGCCGGGATCAACTTTTTGTTGGCTGTATTTGTGTTCTTCCTCATACCAGAGACAAAGCAGGTTCCATTGGAAGAGATCGATACTCTATTTGGTGGTGCGAATCATGTTACTCACGGCGAGGAAGTCCTCGCAAAGCAGAAGGAGCAGGGTGTGCTTGCAAATGACAAATCTGGAGCTGTGACGATTGAGAAAGTCGGATAGAAAAGAAATGACTCATCGTTGTTTCTTTTACGATAGGGGAATTTGATTTTGAGGACGAACCCAATTCAATATTAGCGCGCGTTATTGACACTTGATAATATGACGTTTAAACAAGAAACATGATCTGCTTTGCAGATGGTAAAACCCGGCTTGCGTTCCTTGTGAGACCTTAGACACGACCCCTGTCTAGGAATTTCTTAGGGATATCGACTGTCTTAGCACGCATATACTCCAATGCGTTCTTTCCCAGCGTATCATAGGTCGAGCAAGCATTGTATCCCCGATCTAAATGATCGTGAAGCAAGAAATGCACGGCTCGCAGATGAGGAATCTCAAACCTATCAATCGGCTTGTTCTTATACTCCTCCGGTCCCAGCAACTCGATTATTTTAGGGACAGTCAGCAAGCTCCGAAGCCAGTCCCATTCATCGTCATGGCGAACAAAGAAACCATTGTTGCAATCGGATGCCTTGTCGCCCCCACGACCGAGGACAATATACCCAAGAGGTGCTCTGACTGTCTCTCCAAAACTTGATAGATCAACTGGGTCTTTTGTTTCATATGAATCCTGTTGCCGTGGGTACTCCTGTGTAACTTTTGGAGGCGCGATATCCGTAATCTTATTGCCGTCGTAAAGATTGTGTACTCGCACTTTAAGGTCTGATTGCGGTAGTAAAGCGACCCAGTACTCGTAGTAAGGCTTGCCTTCTGCCTGTCTCATATCGTTACCGAGCGAAGCACCCTAGTTTAATTAGCCCGCTATCATAATCACGCTGATCGAAGAGTACCTACGGGGACACCCTCAAGAAATGTAACCATGCTTCGACGGAAAAATCCGTCGGGATTTCTCATGTTCAAAAGCTCGCGGTCCGGTGACTGAGCAAAAACGCGGAAATCCACAGTCGCGAGATCTTGATTACGAGCGTCGATCGGCGATGAGCCATTGACATGAAACTTCAAGAGCGAGAACTTCTTTAACGTTTCTGGTCCCAAAGCTTCCTTGACCTGATCTTCGGTAAATTTGGCTTTCTCTTCAATGTCAAGGCCGACCAAGTAAATATGGTACTCCGCTTGGTAACCAGCAGGTGCGGTGATTCTAGAGACTCATTAATTCCAAATACGAATCAAAAATGATCGCATATAAATGCTTACCCAATCTTAGTAGTTGGCGGAGGAGGAGATCCCTTGACCCCACTGATCAGGACTTGATCCTCTCCCACCTGCTCCATTTTAATACCTTCGAGATTTGCCGTAACATCGCAATTATAATAGAGAGGCCCTTGAATCTCATATAGAAGTTGAGAAGTGACGGATCCAACAGTAATGCAGCCTCCAGTGTTAGCCTCTTTCGTCAATAATGTTTCGCCGTTATGATGAATATGCGCAATTGGAAACCCGACATTTAAGTGTTTCTTGGCTTTCAAGATATCTTTGAAGGCAGAATAGTATCCGCCACATACATACGAAGCACATTCGATGAGATGACCAGTGACAAGAGAGCCAGCTAGCTCATCAAACTGAGTAGGTGACCATTCATGCCACCAAGCAGCAGCCCCAATCGCTGGAGATGCATCGGATACACGTCCGCAAATGACAATATCCGCACCTTGTTTCAATGCCTCCGCAATGCATAGTCCTCCGAGATATGCCTGGGCACAGATTGGGTCAA
This sequence comes from Tympanopsis confertula, assembly GCA_026745395.1. NCBI lineage: Eukaryota > Fungi > Ascomycota > Sordariomycetes > Coronophorales > Scortechiniaceae > Tympanopsis > Tympanopsis confertula. Next base: position 3,303 of record JAOYNU010152596.1, read on the forward strand.
ATCCCCATTCTTCTAGCTTCTTCCCATGCATGAGGCTTTCAAAATTCTCTCCATCAGCGGAGAGGCGACTAACAGCGCCAGTGACATCATCTCCCTCGACCCAGGCGACCTTCATAGGGCACCCAGCATCTTCGCATAGCTTCTTCACTAGTTCAGCGAGGATCTCGGTATCACTTGCTCCAGCGTTAACTGCAAGCTTCACTTTGTTCTCGTATAAAGGTCGAATAGCCGGGACAAAACAATCGATGAAGTTCTCAGCGAACATGGCGGTTTTCACTTTCTCCTCCAAGTCGAGGGCTTTTGCTGATGAAGCCAATTCGGCATTGCGAACTTTCCCAGCCCCATGAATTGTCATAGTCATCTCAGACAGCCAATCGCCAACAATGATATCGCATTCTCCATTAGAGGCCAGTGATGTAATTGCATGAACTCGGTCGGAGAAGCCCCCAGAGGCACCGCCTACGCGGACGGGAGGCTTCGATGTCGTTGAAGGAGACATCTCGTAAAATTATCTCCGTTGATAGAGACTCGAAATGAAGAGCCCATACAACTTCAAATGTAGTATTTATCTTGAGACCGCCAGTGTCGTTCCATAAACCCATGTCTTTGCCGTGGATGTCTATAGGCACCCTCGGGCCGGTCATGCATTGTTTGTCCCAGGCCATACTACCGAAGAACCCAATTGAAATGCAGAAGGCTACACCACTTAATATAATGCATAATATGTAAGTGGATATGATAGTCTTCTAGCCGTATTAATGGGCTATTTCCCCGCAAAATCGGGTTTACTTCAGCTTCCCCGCATTTCAGTCGGGCCGTGGATCCCCGGGGCCACGGATATGATTGACATTGCTGACATCTCTCCTAGCACGCACTTCCGTGGATCCCCGAGCAACTCAGGAGGCTCGGATTATTCACCAAGGAGATCGAACATGGGCTCTGAAGATGAAACGCGCTATCCTCCCCCACGACCGCCACGGCGCCGAGCTGCGTTAGCTGTGAGTTTCCTATAACCTTTCAAAGGGCTAGTCCAGTCGTCTTATTCGTTGAGCAGTGCAGTGCATGCAGGGTTAGGAAGACTAGGTGCGATGCAAGTCGACCCTCTTGTTCACTATGCGTCGAGCTCGAGATCGAATGTGTCTATCAGAAGCCTGCACCTGTAGACAATGGCCGAGACAGGGATTCAGGCCTAAGCGCGATCATTCAACGACTTGATAGGATCGAATGTGCAATTGAAGATCTTGCTCCTCCAGACCAGTCTTCTCGTCAAAGTGAAAACTTCAGTACTACTCCATTTTCTAATCATGGACCGATATCCACATCTCCCTCTCCAGCCTCATTTGGGAGGAGTTCAAGGAAGTTGCCAAACCTGCTAAATTTCAACCATACAGACCCGGATAGAAGATCTTTCTCATATAATGTCACTTCTTCATTTTACAGGGATCAAATAGAAACCGAAATTGAGATGATACAAGCAATGCAGGGACCATTGCTAGATATGGATCTATCACAGACTCATCTTTGGGGGCTCCAGCGCTCCTTTGCAGACAACATTCTCAAATGGCTGCCAATATTAAGTCCCACTGCTGCAACGGAGATACTTGCTCAAGCAGAAGCGCTGGGATACCAGGACCCTGCAATGTCAACATCTATTTCACTTCTTTTATTTGCCGTCGGCGCTATTGCTGCTGACCCTACTGCCTATGTGGAGTCGTCATCCAGTCTCCCCGGCTTTTCGTTCTACTGTCGAGGATACACAATGCTGAATACTCTAGCATCGCCCCTCAATATTCTTTCCAAACTTCAGGGAAAGGTCCTAGCAGGGTATGACCTACTTTATCCGACCGAAGCTGCAATTCAAATTAAAAGAGACCCACAGGACATATCTCCTCTTTGCTGTTCGCCCGCTCCTTGCATGGAAAGTCTTTAACGAAGCAGCCCAAGATTGCATGATTATATTAAAGACGGTTGAGCTAAATGAAGAGACTCCGAAATTCCGCGACACGTTCAGTCGAATCTTCTGGATTTGTTATTCTTTGGGCCACGAGCTTGAGATTTGCCTTGAAATGCCACCCAGCGGCGTTCGTGCGTACGAAATGTCAGTTCCACTACCATCAAGTGATTTTGAGGAAGAAGGACTTTATTATCTCTTCGCACAAACTTCCCTCAGAAAGTTGATGATGCAGGTAGTTGATACAGTGGGTCTTAATTGTAAGGTCTCAAGTTTGTTACTTGTTCCTGTGCTAATGCGCATGGTATATAGCTCCATCCGACGTGCAGTATGCACCTATAGTTATGATAGAGCTTCAGAAGCAAGTGGAAGAATGGAAGAATCACCTTCCAAGTTTTCTTCGCTTCCCAGTGACTCAATCCCGTCTCTTTGATTCTCGAAGATCTCATTTACGCTGCCAGTACTATGCTTTGACTGTTGTAGTTACCTGGCCTTTCGTGATTCAGTGCGAGAATATGGTAGCCTCCAACCAAGTTCCCCCCGACACCTATCGTCAAGGAGCATCGACATGCCTTGGGGCTTGTATCGCATATCTAGAATCAGCCGAAGAGATTTTGACCCACAAATCCTTACAGACTCATCTTGTAATAAGAGGGTTCGTGTTTTTGCTAATGTTGTATTGAGATACTTACTAACAGAGAACTAAAATAGCTTCTTTTCCCTACTCATGGCACTCATCATCGCCTTTCCTGTGACACCTGAAGACACGAAGGTCGAGGACCACCGCGGGTCACTACAGCAAGCCATAGAAGTTTTCAAATACTGGAGCGCTGTTCCGTTCACACGAACATCTATTCTCGAAATGGAGCGCATAGCTCGTCTGAAGGGTATATTAGATGATGAGTAGTTTCACATCATGGAAGTCCGCCAAGAACACCTCCATCCACAACGATGCAGTCTCCTGTCACATAATCACTTGCTGGAGAACTCAAAAACACACAAGCTGCGGCAATGTCCTTTGGCTCCCCCCAGCGCTTTGCAGGAATCTTCTTAAAGAGTTGCTCGTTGAAAGCTGCATCATCGTATTTCGCTGCCGTCATACGAGACTTGGTATACCCGGGCGCGACAGAGTTTACACATATTCCGTGCCTAAAAGTGTCAGTACAGATGATAAGTCGGGCTGGATATTCGACATACTGGGCCCATTCATTGCTCATTCCCTTTGTCATATTAAGGACTGCTCCTTTACTAGCCACATAGGCTATGTTCTCTAAATTCCCCTGAAAGCTTGAGATGCTCGCAAAGTTGACGATCTTTCGAGCATTTTGCGGAGGCTCAGGGTCTTTCAGCCAGAATTTGACAACTTCCCGGGCTAAAATAAGGCTTGCGGTTGTGTTAACGCGGATGATTTTTTCGATGTCCTCAGCCGGAAATTCCGTAGTTGGGCCGTTTTTGTAAATGCCGGCACAATTAATGAGAATAGATGGGTTGTATTTCGCAAAGACCTATTCTCTTTAGTAAATAAACTCTCGGGTATACATCATGTATCAATTATCACCTTCTCCACTACTGGTGGGATACCTCCCAAATTAGAAAGGTCCAAGTTATAAATCTCAATTTGTTTGCCCGCATTCAGGACAGCCGCCTTGTTTAAAAGTCAGTTGGATATGCCAGGGACTTCCAGAAAAGTGAAAAAGGGACCACGAACTGTGATTTCGTCTGTAGGCTCTGACTCAAGCTGAAGTGAGATGATATTTGCGCCCGATCCGGCCAGTGCACTGGTCACACCCAGACCAATTCCTTGCGAATGATTAGCAAGATCAATAAAGCTACAATTAAAAAAAGATATACCTCCAGAGCCTCCCGTCAATACCACTGTTTTCCCTTCCAAAGAAAAGTTCTTCAAGAAAGGGGGGATCGTTGCGGAATCCATTGATGTGGTCTAAAGGGGCGCTTGTTCATAAGTTGAGGTCAATCGAGGCGAAGCCACAATTCAACTAGGGTATACAAACGAAGCTCTACGACGAATTATATAGAATTGGAGAATGTCAAAGTCAAATAGAATGCTTTTCTTGTCGCGGGGTTGGCTTGGCTATACTGGAACCCCCTCGCCGGACCGTCGATACGCAGTCAGATATCTGGATAACATTACCCGCGCCACCCAAGGCCTTGGTAGCTTCCCCCACACTTAGCTCCACAGTGGCTACAAGTGAATATCGTGACGAAAAGTTGATACAAATTAGCCGATCCACTAAGGAGCCCGAAAGCATTGTGTTGCATATCAGGTGGCAGATATAACATGGCCCTGACGGTAGATCCGAACACACACCTCCCATCGAGTCCTTCGAGATACTTCAATTCTATTCAAGTTTTATCTCTAACGATACTGTATCGATCATGGCAGACGAGAAGGAGCGTCCAACGGAGAATCAAATCGAAAATGCTGCCATAGAATTGCAGAATGTCGAGAATGAGTTACCAGCGAGGTATTGGTTGTCATCCCAGTTCATTGGCAGTGTCGTTGCATTTGCACTTATGGGAAATTCTTTACTTTTCGGTCTATCAATGCCCGTAAGCCCCCTCTTACTGTTGAAGATGAACCCGACGCAAAAGCTAATGGAAGATAGTTTAATGTCGTGTCCGTTATCAATGCGGACATAGGTAACTAAACAGATGACGGTGTTAGTGCAATAACTAACAGAAACACAGGGCCATCCCCGAATTACTACCTCATAAGCCTTGCATACACACTAGTATCTGGCGTGATGCTCCTTATCATCGGTCGCACCAGCGATATCTTCGGTCGTCGCTACTTCTTGATCATGAGCCAGGTCTTTTCTCTGGTTGGAGCTATAATATGTGCCACTGCAAAGAACATCAACACTGTCATCGGTGGCACTGTCTTGCTTGGAATTGGAGCTGGAGTGCAGACTAACTATCCTCTCCTCATACAAGAGCTCGTACCGAACAAACATCGAGCATGGGCACAAGGAGCTATCATGATGGCAGTGTTTCCCGCGATCGGATGGGGTCCAGCGATTGCCCGTGCGATGGTCCAAAACACTGAGCTCGAGTGGAGGTAAGAATCTTAGATCCGATTGATGCCACATCATTGACAGATTTCTAGATGGTGCTATTGGTTAGACGCGATCGTTTGCGGCGTATCAATCATTTTGCTCCTTGTCTGCTACTTTCCACCGGGATTCTCGGAGCTCAACGACTATCAAAATAAGCTTCAAGCAATCAAGCGCCTTGACTATGGTGGATTTTTCTTATACGCAGCAGGTCTAATCTTGTTGCTTCTCGCTTTTGGCAAGTCTCCTTTAGAGAAGAACTTCCAGACAAAGCTGACGAAACTAGTCTGGGGTGATGGAACCTATCCCTGGAGCAGCGCCCATATTCTCGCACCATTCCTCATAGGGGTCGCCTTACTCGTGGCATTTGGCTTTTATGGTCAGTACATCTTTCAACGTCAGGAATTATGCTAATTTTCAAAGAGGTATATATGCCCCTTGCCGAGCCCCTCTTACCGATGTCTCTTCTCAAAATCCGACCGTACGTTGTCATGGTTATCATGGGGACTGTTGGGCAAATGGCATATTACGCGTTAAGCGCACTACTTCCTACGCAAATAACCGCTCTATATTCTACTGACAATATCACCATTGGGCTTATGTCGGTAAGTTTGCTTTTTCCACGCACAAACCTTCCCTTGCTTGAAGTCTCACATTATACTTTCCACTTCAAAGAGCACCACTGGAGCTGCGCTTGCTGTGGGCGAAGCACTAGCTGCTCCGTTTTTCAAAAGCGTCGGTCGGATAAAATGGCAACTTGTTATATCAGCGGCTTGCATGTGTGCCTTCATTGGAGCTATGGCCGCATGCACACAATATACGAAGAATCTGGCTATCGCAGTAAGTTCATGATGGCCTGGTTTCTGGTATCTTCATTTTCAATTCTAACATTTTCTCTTAAATTCAAGTTCTCTATTCTAGGAGGTATTGCCATTGGATGGATAGAGTTGGTCACAATCGTTATTGCCGGTAAATGGACATCCTGATCATGCCCGAGTTGCTTCTAATAGGGAAATTTTGCAACAGGTTTGGTCGTACCACCACATGAAATCGGTGTGGCACAGTCATTCTATGCATCTACTCGGGCCGTTGGCGGTACAATCGCAAGTGAGTAAAATTCATTGTTTTTCATCTGCATCATGCTTTCAACTAATTGCTGACTGTATCAAAAGCAAGTATCTACCTGACAGTTTATCAAAGTCGATTACCGGGATATCTCGTACAAGACATTACGGCTGCTGTAGCCGACTATGGGTTACCTGATGATCAGATTTCTACGATTATAAGTGCAGCTGAGGCCGGAAGTCAATCAACAATTGCTTCTATACCAGGCATGACTGATAAACTGCTTGCCGCGATTTCAACAGCGATTCAAGATGCGACATCCTCAAGTTTCCGAGTGACTTATCTAAGTAGCTTGAGCTTTGGGGGTGTTGCTTTGATAGCCGCCTTCTTTGCCACTGACGTGGACAAATATCTCACATCATTTGTCAATAAAGAGTTGAAGACCGGGCGCGAAAAAGCTGCGGATCCCTCTTCTGAGGAGAGCGCTTGATTCTACTGCCGCTTTTTTAGAATCTTCGCCTGGAGTACACCCATAGCTTACGAGATATCTAGTGTGAGGTGAAGATTAACGTTTTGACTGGTTGAGATGTGAATTTGCCCCATTAGCTATCGCAATTTGAATAAACGACTAGTTCAAGCCATGATCAGCTCGGCCCTTTGCAATCGATTCTAGACATAATGCAACCTTCTCTCTCCTTTTCAAAGAGGAAATCCAAGTCCCGTAATGAGTGAACTTGGACAGTGCATCTCCCTTGCCGAGCTCATTGAGAAGGCCTTCTCCAACAATGGCCCATGTGACAAAAGACAAGTCCGCGCATGTGCACTTATCTCCAACAAGCCAGCCAGTTCCATTGCGAGCCAGTGCTTCATCAATGACACCAGTTACGCGGATGATCTCGTTCACGTAGCGATCAATGGCAGTCGGGATTTTGTCAGGATGAAACCGAGCAAACCATGTTGCCTGGCCAAAGTATGGGCCTTGGCCTATTTACCTGTTAGACTGTTTCACTTCAAACCAATTTGTGGCCTTTCAACTTACCGGAAACTTGGAAAGCTAGCCATTGTTGAAGCAAGTATTTGTTAGGACTGTTGGAGTACGAGAATTTGCCTTCTTTGTCATACTCGTCGATCAGGTAGAGAATGATCGCAGCGGACTGCAAGGAATACGGTCAGCCTCTGTTTCAACTTTGGAATCTATTGAGAAAGATTGTTAATATCTTACCTCCCAAAGGGTGATACCTGTGTTTGGATCTTTGATGGCGGGCAAACGCCCGTTCGGGTTGACCTTCACATACTCTGGGTTCTTGACCTCGGTGAATTCAAGTTTGGTGAGGTTGTAAGGTAGACCCAGCTCTTCGAGAAGCATCACTACTTTCCTAGAAAGGGGAGTTAACAAATCACTATTCAGAAGGTTATTATGATTCCAAAAAGTCATACCATGGATTTGGACCACCCCAGTGCCCCCATACTTCAATAGGCTGGATCGACATTTTTTAGAGGGCTTATAGAGTATCATGGACCAGCTCTGAATTGAATGTTCTAGTCTGTCTTGACATGATGAACTCAAACACTAGATAGAGAGCCCTTTATATAATGACCACTTCGGCATACAAACTACGCGATGCGAGAATGTTAGCGCTTTTGATACGCACGGACCACCATAATCCCCCCACTATTTCTTGCGAATTTGTTAGCGCGAGTGCGACGGTACGCCTTGCCACATCAGGTTAGAGCGGTCCTTGCGAGATCGCTAGCGTGCTTTCCGTCCAGGCGTCTTCCTGGACAACCATCGGGCCTTTCTTGCCAAATCCCGGAAATGGCCTACCCGCTATGGTTAATCCGGGACATCCGAGCAAAGCTTGTTCGACGTGTAAGATCAGGAAAGTGAAATGTGATCTTGTGCGCCCGTCTTGTGGAAACTGCGTCAAATCGAAGAGAATATGCTTAGGCTATCACAATGGCCAAGGGCAGAAGATGACTCGTCGTGAGGCAGTGTTTGGCGAAACGAGAGAATCATCCCTAAAAGTGATGTTGCCAATATCGAAAGACTACAATGTGGTGAAATGGATTCACTCATCGGCTGATGCTGCCTCATTTCTCGAAAGATACCTCTTCAGTCCGTCGCAAAAAGTTCAATCGAGGAATACGAGACCCGCAATCTCAAATCAGACGTTCGGAACACTATATAATATAGAGATTGGCGATTCCACTCTCCACACCATAAGGCAGTGCTTCTCGTCCCTCCGCGGAGGATTTCAAACATTGAATACAAGAAGAGCTCTACTTGCAGACTACAGCTCAGCAATGACGGCATTGACACGAACAATAACAGCCACTTCTGACTTATCTTCTCTTTTCACCCCAATATTTCTTTTTGCACTTTACGAGGTGAGTCACGAAAAGCCTCGCATGATTGATAGCGTCGTAGCTTATCTATTCAGATGTCTGTGAACACGGATCTTTCGGACAGGACATGGCAGCTTCACCTCGGTGGGCTTATTGCTATGATTCTCCAAGCCCCTCCTATAATGACTTCATTCGATACCGGAGCTTCGTCTCTTCCGAAAGCATGGCGGATTTTCAAGTCAGATGCCGAGCTGCTGCAAATAATCACAACATACGAGGATGACAAACTAGCTCAAATACTCTTCGTCATGGATGTCGCAAAGTATCGCCTCTGGAAGCTTTCTCTTGAGATAGAAGGTCTTCTTGATCCATCGAGGGCCTATACCCGAAAGATAGATGTTCAGAAAGTCAGAGTATCTGTAAAGCAAATACAGAAGAACATTGCTTTATTTCCCCTGGTTTGTCCACGGGTAGGTATCAACAAGGCCAACGATGATATGAACAGCCGAGTCAAAGTAAGACTGAAACCTACCACTGAATATATCCAAAGTGAGTACTAAATTTGCATCAGGACTTTCTTGCTCTAAGATGGTGCGATTACTACGCTCTTCAAATTATCGTCGCGGGTATTCTGAGTGCAACGGGTGAATTCATGAGCTCCAGTGAAGATTACCATGAATCGACAAAATTCAAAGACGCGTGCGCGGTAATGAATGCAAGTGCTAAAGGATTGTCTGACGTGGCTCCGATTGTTATCAACGCACACTCCTTTGACCCCTCGGCTGTCCCTTACTCCCATAATACTTCCTCCATCCAGGTGTTATCAGTCATCTGGACGCTTAGTAGTGCTTTGAAAACACCTCACTCGGCTGGATTTGACCATGAAGTCCCCAGAATGTTATTACGAGACCTCGGGGAGCAATACGTGGTTCCCTTGGCATATAACTTGGTACGTTCTCTTTCTGATCCCTGGATTGCATCATCACTGATCAATGAAGGCCATCAATTACAATCAAAATCCCAAATGGTCAGATATACTCGCGGGGCTAATTTTAGTCCATTTGGCATTATCAGATGAAATTATATGCTGCATGACCGCCTCAAACATGATCCCCACATGATACCCGCAATCTCCCCGACTATCCTTAGCCTAGATAATCATAGCCCGAGGCTTTTCCTAATGAGCGGCTCCGGTGGGAAGCCTTGCTCATCCATAGACACATCCTTAAAAACACCATCCCAGCGCGGCTGAAGCTCCTTCGGAGTCTCCCATGCATTTTCTGGATCACGAAGCCAAAGACGGATGAGATGGCGTCTGTTAAATTAAGAATCAATCAGCAATTTTCCAACCCATCAAGTTTGGAGACACATACTCTTTCCCTGGTTCATCTCTGTATCCATTTCGTGCATGAAAAATGCTGAGGTTGTTGACATATTGTATGTCTCCCTTGTGGAATCCCAGAGTGGCCCGATGTTCTTCGGCCAAGAAATGCAAAGCATCTAGTGCTTCAGCTTGTGCCTCTGAGAGTGGTGGAATATTGGCAGACCGTTTCTGTGAAAGATAGCCTGTGAAGTATCTTCGGCCGTACTGTATGAGGACACGCTCGGGCGTATTTTCAGTAGCGGCTTGGTGGTATAGTAAAGGTCGCAAGCTATAAGGCCTATCCGGGTTGCCGAACCTGCGACGATTTAGTATGGCATACGGTATTATTGAGCGGCTTCTCGTACCCGTCCACTGGCCAGTTTTGAGATAGTGTATGGATAAGATCAGGTCTCTCTTTCGCAAGAATGTTGTACACATTCCAGCTGCTTGATAGATAGCTTTCGCCTGCTTCCGCTGCAGTGTTTAAGCATAATAGTGAAATGATATCACCGGCATCGGTATGGAAAACCTGCTTATCAGCCGTGTTAGAAGGAGAGGCAATCTTGGTGTTGCCGAAAGTTTCTGAGATATCTCTGATATGGGATATAACGGGAAATGTTCCGTCTTCTAGCTTGCTGTCTTGCTGGCGCCCTCTGATGTTTGCGATGTGGGATGACAGCCCCGTGTAAATTATGATGTTGTCCTCCCTGGAATAATCGTCAATGCGCAAACCACGGACAACAACGAAGCCGCGCCCATTGTGAATCGCATCTGAGAGGTCTCGAAGCACAGGATGTAGGGTCGGAAGCGGGAAGCTGGACTGGGTGATGTATCCCAGAGGTTTGCCCAGCGCTAACAAGATTAGATTGGCGTTATATTAATCGACTTCTAGGGAGTTACCTTTGAAGCTTTTCAGCGCGGCATCGAGCTCGTCCAGTTGCGCATCGCTGAGTTGATATACCCAATCCCCCTGCTTCTCGATCTCTTTCCCGTCCCAGACTAGAGGAGACTCTAATTTCTCGGGAAAACCAGCTGGAAGGCTTTTCTGCAAGTTTTCATTTTGTTTCCGGTATTGAGCTCGCGCCTCATACTTTGCTCTATCAGGGGCATACTGGATGTCGGGCTGCGTAGTATGGGCGATAACGTGAGTTGCAGACATGATTGAGTCGCGTGGAACAATGAGGGGGCAGCGCAAGGATAGGGCGACATTAAATTAGTCACGGGTAGAAATACACCGAGACTCGTTGCACTAAAATTATCCGATCAAGTTTGATCGCGTCATGTCGTTTTTTAAGCTCGATGTGATACACTGCAATTGGCATGGATGTCATTCGCTATTATTGTCGACATTTGACCCGCTTCCGACGACATCGAAAGCTATATCTACTGGCGAAAATACCTCAAAAAAGACGGTATAGGATCTAGGTCTCTTATTAATATAGCAAGGAAAGAGAGACAAAGCATTAGTCGTGAACATTATCTCATTCAATAACAAGTATATTGACTTCTGCGAAGTACATTGATCTCGGTTAGCTTCTCGCAGAGTACAACAATTCAAAGACTCCCGTTGGTCGGACAATTTCCTCCAGGTTTCATTTGCAAGTCAGATGGAGACTTCAAGAACCTATTATAGCTTTCAGGAAATCTTAAACCTTATATTGATCCGAGAGCCATTGGTAGTATGAAGATTTTGATCTCTTGGAGCGAGTATAAGCCTCGTATGAATCGGCAATCTTTCAGACGGGATGGATTTCTCCCCGTTATCATCTAGAAATTGACCTTATTGCGATCCGTATGTAGTAGGAATACCTGCTGTCAATAAACATTCTCGGATGGTATGTGTGGATTGAGGCAGTATCGAAGTAAAACTTCGCCTGGTAAGATGCCTGACCAGTTCCCTGACGACGCCACATAGATATGCAACCTTGGAATAGCAGGGCTTGTGCTGAGTGCACGTAGGACAACGCGACTGACAGATCAGCTCATTTCTCTGGCGGTGAGCTTGTCTCCAAGTACATCATCTATTTCTGGGCAGGGTCTACCCCACAAATTTGAAACGGGGCTGGAGATGACATCGATGTGGGCTCTCCTCCTGCATGGATATTCATGGCTGCTTTGCCACTGGTATCTGAATGGCTGATCACAATTTCGGCTTCTTTTGGATATATGCAAGTTAGACTTGTGGTCCTTGCTCTCAAGAGGTATCCTAGAGCATGAATACACGCTAGAGGACTTTGGGAGGCAAGTCTAGCTCAGGAGAGCCAGGCGTTCGATCGATACTCCTCATTCCAACTTGAGCCAATCGCGCCCTTCGGGCGTGTTAACCGGGTAACAGGCCTTATTTCTTTTTCTTCAGTGGCAATTCAAGGCCCGCTGCACGTAGGCTTGAAATTGAGGACGCGTGCAGTCTTGCCTATTCTAGGAACTCCGATCTGGAGCGCATCTGCATTACAGCACACCGCAGGATTTTTCTGACCGACAGACCAAATGGCATAAAGATCGCCACGCGTTTTCTGAGGCCAGGAACCGCAATCTCCAGGCTCTGGACTAGGAATCCCCGGGTCCAGGAATGGATTCTTCGCGCGATCGGCATTTTGCTGCCGAGCATGACGTCGACAACTCCCCTATAAGCCCCAGCGATGCCACCAGGACTTCCACCAGCATCCTCTCAAAACCCCAATTCAAACACGAGGTGACACTCCAGTCTTTGGTCAAGCCAATTGTCTGTCGCATAGCGCGCGCCGGCCCAGCAGAGCCGGAGGAGGACCCAGCAAGTGACTACTGCACCTTAAAGTAAAAAAGAATCCACTGGCACCCAATCACACTCGCCTCCCCGCCCATCCCGCGGAGATTATCTCGTCCAGCAATCTACTTAACCACCCCGTGTCTCCTCTGTTCGAGGTCGCAAAGCATTTTCAACTTTCTATTCTCGCAATGGCAAACGCTCAACCACCCCAAGAGAAGCGCCTCTCTTCCGATGATTCGGAGGGACAGTGGAAGGTCGACACTCCATTCGGCCCTCCTGAACTCCCACGAACCTTCTCCAACGGCAGCATACGACGAATTCGCAACTCGCTATCCAAAATATCCCCCGCTGCTCTCGCCGAGAAAGAAATGCTCCGCAAGAAAAATCAATACAAGCTCCCTCTAACCCAGCGGAATGTGGACAACCTGGTCACCGCGCAAGAATGGAAAGAGGCATGCTATCCCAGTCAACGAACCCCCGAAGGTCAAGTCACAGAATGGCTTGAACACGTCGCTGGATCGAGCGACATGCATACTCCACCAGCCTCGCTTGGCACCGCAGGATTCAACTAGACTTCTTCTCGATTTTTCTCGACCCCCTCGTACCCCGCACGCTACCAGCGATCGGCGGCTTCACGAAGGGAACACTACCGAGCCCTGTGCAAGGATCAAGCGAATGGGCCCTTCCAAAGCATCGAAACAGAAGCTTCGTCTTGGCTTCCATTGCATGCCCGTCCTTGGCGTTCGCGTCATGCCGCGTTGAGGCCCTGCTGTCATTACGTACTGCCAAGAGAGGCTCTAGCGACCGTGACATGTCTGACCATGAGGCATTATCTCGCTGCCTCTAGCGACTAGCCTGACTTTCGGAGAGGGGGTAAGTTTCTTCTTGCATAGAGGGACTGCGGGTCAGTCCACATTTGCTAATCTGTGCAATAGTCCATATCCACGTTTTTTATAGTTCGTGGCGATCTACTAGTGAATGCTTGGCGCATTTCCATTATTCCACTCGTTTTGGATCATAGCCAGCAGCCGAGTTTATATGGCTTGGGGGGATCATGGTTTATCCATGCTCGCATACAAAAAAACTGCGACATTGCATTAATAAGGGACAGGACAGCATCGGCATTTACAATAATACTAATAACCTGAGAATGAAGCGACTTTAAAGTTAAAGCCAAGATTTTATTATGGAGAAATGAACAGCATATTCCATATGTCCTATCTTCCAACTGTGCTCCCTCTAGTGTTCCATGGATGGAATAAAATCGCTGAAGAACAGCAGTGGGAACGGGGGGGGGGATCCTCCGAACTTCCCCGCTGCATAGTGGGGTTGATCCGAGTAAGCCTTGCAAGGCGAGAACTTGCTTTGCCAACAACTTAAATCCTCCTCTCGACGAATGATCAATTAAAGCATATCAGTATATGCATAGAATCCTTCCGGCAAAGAAAATCTGACATGCCTGCGAAGAGAGTAGCAATTATCGGTAGCCGCCGCATCCGCTTTATCTCCCACCAACCATCCCCGCTAACCATCTTCATTTTCCAGGAGCTGGACCATCTGGCCTGGTTGCCGCAAAGACTCTGCTGCATAGCGCGCATGGGTCTTTCGTTCCCGTGGTCTTCGATGCCCGTCATGAGGTCGGAGGTCTATGGCCTAATGCAGCCCCGAATGCGACGCTAGCGACAGCTGATAAGACCGGGATTATTGACCCGTACATGCGAACCAACCTCAGTAGGTTCACAGTCGCTTTCTCGGACCTTTCGTGGGAATCCGTTTTGGGAAATCCCGAGGTTCCGAATTTCCCGCAGGCGTGGCAGGTTGGTCAGTATCTGTCGGTTTATGCGAGGAAGTTTCTATCGCATGAACATTTGAGATTGGGTCATCGGGTGGTCAAGGCTGTTAGAAGTAGCCAGACTGATTCGACGGCTAGATGGCGGGTCCACTGGGCTAAAGAGAGGTACATACTTGTCCATTGACGCTATATCGATGTTTAGACTAACTTGATATCATAGAAGCCCCAACTCTCCAGCGGAGCCTCATTCGCAAGATGAAGTCGATTCTGAAGAATTCGACTTGCTTGTCGTCGCATCTGGATATTTCTCTAGGCCATATGTTCCCGAAATCCCCGGTCTGAAGGAATTCGATGGTGTTTTGCACAGCTCTGAAGTACAAAAAGGCAATGGCCTCATCGAGAAGAGATCTGGCCGGGGCGATATAGTCGTCATCGGCGGGAGCATGTCTGGAGTTGAGGCCGCGTCAACAGCAGCCATGCATCAATCTTCTAACCTGCTTGCCAATGAATTGAATCCCCGAGACAAGAGGAACGGAAATGTTCATCACATCCATTCGCGACCCTTCTGGACTATCCCCACATACATTCCTCATGAAATTTCTGACAAAGTCTCATTCTTACCTTTAGACCTGGCAATGTATGATCTCAGCCGCAGACCCGCTGGCCCAATAGATTATGCCATCGGACCTATACCGAAGGAAAGGGTTGCCAAGAGCAACGAGTACTTCAGAGCTCTGCTTGGAACAGATTACGAGCAATTTGGACATCTGCATCAGCCTGAGACTGTGGGCGACGATAAAGTCTGTCCCCCTTGGGTTGGAATCGGAAACGAATACGCAAATTTTGTTCGAACCGGGGCCATAAAAGCCACTATGGGACGGGCAGTCGCCGTGGTGTCTGATCCTGAGACCGGTCTGGCCACTGTCAATATCGAGACAGCTGATGGCGACTCAAGGAGTCTTGAGAACGTGGCTACAGTCATCACGGCAACAGGATTTTCTCCATTCGAGTCGTTGTCTTTTCTCCCAAATGACATCTTGAAAACGCTAGAGTATAGTTCTGAGGATCCATTTTTACCTCTTATTTTGGACAAAGGCGGCACAATCCGCTCGGAGATCCCAGACCTTGGGTTCTGCGGCTTCTATCGAGGTCCTTACTGGGGGGCAATGGAGATGCAGGCTAGATTCCTTGGCGATTTTTGGAGTAAAGGGATTCCAGAAGAATCAGTACAAAGCCCTGAAATGCGAAATATTCGCATATTGAGGGATCCCAAAGCAAGGACTGGTCGGAGTCAATTTCCCATGGGAGACTATGTAGGGCTCATGGAAAGATTTTCTAGAGAATTGGGGATAACACGCACAAAGCTTTCAGAAGATGAAGGTCGCGCTGGGCCTGTCATTCCTGCTCGCTATCAAACCACTCAACTATCTACTTCTTCACCATCGCCAATGAGTTCAAGCATGAACTCCGAGGTTAAGAAGACATTGGATGCTCTGAAAGCCATGTCTCATCCCGAGAACCGGGCACTCCAATTTGCTCGAGCGTCTGTCATCTTTAGAGCCCTTCAAGGTTCCTGGAAAGCTTTTCAACTATTGGCCAATGGAGAGAAGACGAGTTCTGGAAATATCCATTTTTACCCGCGCTTTCCCTCTAGTCCAGCCTATGGACGGGAGTACGTCTGTGAAGAGCAATTGGATGCCGAGGGTGAGAGCAAGTGGCACGTTTTTCGATTGGCAGATGGCCCAGCCAGTCAGACCCCTGTTCAGATAGAAGTTTGGTCGACGAACTCTCCAGGCATGGTGGCGAATGAGCTCGACCACGTTTTAGATCTTAGTCCATTTAACTTCAAAGAAGAACGCGGAGAGCGGGTGTCTGGGGAGTATGTGGCTTACGCTAACACTCTGAGCCTAAAGGGATACAAGGATGATCTTGCAGAAAGTTCAAGAAGCCTGAAGTGTCAGTATACTTTCAATCTTCAGGCTGTCTCGATATCGGCCTGGGAGAGACTTGACCTTGGCGGCCGTAATGGCCAAGACCGTTCCGCCCAGAACAACTTCATCTTCGAGCGATAGATTCATTAGACTTGCATATGATTGGCTCGGAAGCGATGAGCGAGCTCAATGTTCTTCTTTTACTTTTCAATTCCCTTCTTAACCGATCAAGTCTTCATCGCTGAGTCTTGGCGCCAATTTGGTGGCGATGCTGTGGCGATGGATACATGTACCACGGTTCATCGTGAAATTCTGAACTCTGATAAGAGCATAACTAGAGTAAGCGAAGTAGCATTATGGAATACAGAGCATTGCCACCAATGGCTCCGGACGGAAAAAGGAGCCTGGCCGGGTCTAGTCTGGGGTAGACGCAGGCGTTGCGGCCCGGCTGGCGGTTTGCGGGTCCACGCGAGGAGACCGATC